>JAUMHN010411042.1:0-14414 GCA_032360265.1 Heliamphora ciliata
TTGATAATTGGAAACTCAAGACATAATTTGAGTTAGGGCCGGGAGTTCAGTCAGGACCTTTAGTGAAATAAGTTCTGGTTCGTACGGGAAAGGACCTAGCTCGAGGACATAGTTAGGGATATCTAGTTTTTTCGTACGGTTAGCCCGAGTCCAATACTTACTCGTGATCCCTTACATAGCTCATTATACGCACAGATATTTTTCTTGTTGGTTTCAGTAATTATTTAATTTAATTTGAATGCCAGTATTGCCGCTGGAGACATTCGGGAATTAAATTAAATTTATGAGGGGCGATTTTGGTTTTTGGCACACCTAGGGATTACTCCCTAAGTGGCCAGCCCTAAGTGATGGTGGGTTTAATTAAATATGTTAAGTATATCTTTATATATCCTTTCAGAAAGGAGAGAATATACTTAATATATTTTTTGATATATTGATATATATATTAAGAGGAGGCTTATGGAAAAAAAGCTAACCTAACCCTAATTCCCCCACCAAGCCGCCGCCCCCTTCTCCTCTTTGGCAATTAATTTTGCCTCTTTGGAGATTATTGTGTGAGAAGAAACCAAAAGGAGGAAGAACACTTCGATCGAAATCGGTGCCCACACATCGTGATCGTCGTAGTTCGTCTGGGACATACGTGAGAAGGTTGCAAGGTCATCTTCAACGTATTCGGGATTTCATGAAACTTTTCAACAAGTTTCATAAAGGTATTAAACTATTAAAATTAATATAGTTTTTGTTTTTCATGAAAATCGCATACGTCGTTTTTTACGGTCACAACGTCGATTCAAAAATCTTTTTTTTCCGCTGCGCGGCTCCCTCTCTCCAACAGATACTGACCAAATCCAAAGGTGATTTTCATGAAAAATGTAGCTAACATATTAAATTAGATACTGACCAAATATTAGCTCAAAATACCCTTGGATGGTCCCTCAAATGTCCTATGCACTCTCTGTTGAAAACCTGTTCTGCTGAATCTTTTTATGCTGACTGAACCAATTTTATAAATTGGCCAAAATCATCAACTTGTTCCACATAACTAGCCTTAGTAGAAAACATGAAACTTTTAGGGGAAACCTTAAACAAAAACCTCCCCAAAACTCAGATCCATAGCCCTTGATTTGATGCCCCAAAATTGAGGCCAACAGAGGCCCAAATTCTATACTTTTCTTCATAAAGTGTTGAATGATTTTCTATTAATTGGTATAAATGAACTATTTTTCCTAGGATCTGACTTTAGTGTTAAACATAAATGTTGTAGACAATATTTTTATCTAATTGATGTCCAAAGATTAGAACTTAACTCCATGTCTAGGTACCCTAAAACACTATTATGATTTTAAATTTTACACTTGAACATTTTTCTAAATTTGGCTAAGTGCATGAGTGGCATGTGACATTGTGGAATTTGAATATATAGACTTTAAATGAATTATGTGTGTGATTGGCATATGAAATTGACAATTTGATGAATAAAAACCATGCCGATAGGTTGAATCCAAGTCACATAAAATATAGTTTGTGCTTCGTGTACTTGTACACCATGTTTATAAATTTACAATTCTATACAAAGCATACATAAGTCATTCTAGCCCACGCCATGATCAATTTATACATGAGAATCGTAAATAGTAGTTGCATATGTCATATCACGACATCATTGAGTTGGGTTTCGTGGGATTCATCGTTTTGTTTTGAGAAAAGAATGAAAATTCAACCTTAGGATTGGTACCGTGATTGATGAAATTGAAATATTGTGATATTGGCTAAATGCCCTAATTGTAATATTGGCTATATGCCCTGATTTGTTTGGAATGATTTTGCCCCAAGTGCTAATTGCACCTTATTATTTATGATGTATATTTTTGGTGAAGGTGGCTCGGGTGGCGTAATAATAGGAGTTCGATTTTGCGATCCCATGTTTGACCATGACCTGAGATTCGAGAGCTTGAGTGTTGACTTGTCCATACCCTTGCCATCAGTGATGACCCCGCTAGACACTTAATCCGCTACGTAGTCATTCCACGTCTGAAGGAATGCTCTTTGTCAATCCGTAGACTTGATCAGCGTGATTGGGATCATGGGATTTAGGATGGTTCACCTCGGTTTGGGAGAGCCTAGAATTACTTAAGTTTAAATTTAGATTATGAAACAAAATTGGTTGCATCGCATTCATTTGCATCAAGCACTAGCATAATTGTTCTTATATAAGCTTACCTTGCCATAAATATCAAATTTATCTGTCTTCTTGATTATGAATTGTACTAGATGTTATATGATATGTGTTGTAGAATATTTTTCTATGAGTTTTGTTATAAAGTTTAGGGAGTTTGCTTCTGGACTTTGGCTCGTGGCACTCGTGCCACAGGTGAGGAGGAAAAGCTTTTTGAGAAAATCGTACCTGAAAGAGAAGGAGGTTTTTGAAGAATAAGGAGAGTGGCAAGAGCCAGTCAACCCCGACAACGCTAGGTAAAGGATTTGAAGTTCAACTTTTTGCTCTTTTGTTTAGTTTTCCATGGATTCATTGTAATTTTTTTTAAATCTTTTGTGAAACTGTAAACGTTATGTATTTTTGATCAGTTCAAAACTCATAATGATGAAATATTTATGATATGTAAATATAAATGAATGGTTAGAATATTTTTTTTATCTATACTTATGTATGTCCCAACGTACTCGGAGGATGGGGCATCACATTAAATATCCAAGAACACGAAAAACAAGCAGCGGCATAACCGGCGGTGGTTCAGGTCACGGATCGCGGAAATTTTTGCACAGTTTTGAAATAAGTTTTACTGATAAGTTTTTTGTGGGTTTTGTGCAGTAAAAACAATAACAAAATAGGTCTAAAATTGCAGCAAAGACAATGACAAAAATAGCCCACGGGCGGCGGCTTTGGCTAGTGGCTCGGGGCTCATTTTTGGCACCGTTTTGTGACTTTTTCGGGACGAGTATTGAGCAATTTTTTAGGAAAAAAATAGCAGTAAAATAGGCTGAAAAATTAGTTCGAAAACATGGCAAAAACCTAAACCAAAAATAGTTAAAAAGCGGCGGCATGGGCGGCGGCAATAACCGGCTGTCCAGGCTGTTTTGGGACTCTATTTTGAGGTTTTTCGAGATTATTTTTGAACTGTTCTTCAAGGCATCATATTTATGGATATCAATGCTAAAATCAGTAAAAGCGGGAGTAAAAACAACCAGGGAACAAGTTGAAACAAGCGGCACAACAGCAGCGGCGGTAGGCGATATGGCGCAGCTACTTCTTGGGCTTTTGATGGCTTTTTCGGGCTGTTTTCAATTCAGAATTTTTTACAAAAATATAGTATATTTTGTTAGCTGAATTTCAAAAAAATGGGACAAAAACAGAATTCGGATGAGGCCAAAACGGCCTTAGAAAGTTGGCAGTGCAGTGCTGTTGCGGGGCAGCAGCGTTTTTTGTGTTTCGGCGGCCATCGATGCTTGTTTTTTAGGCTATTTTTGTAACAACTCGGTCCGGACCCTAGTTGTAACAACCCAGTTTATAACGACTCGTGCAGCGATTCAATCCAAACCCTAATATTAGTGACGATTAGTTGATAAGATCTTAGGTAGATAGAAAGATGAAAACCCTAACTCAACTCGAAATCCTAATTCAATCCGAAAACCTTAAAACAACCAAATACTCAGAGGCAAAATCCTAACATTCGTAAGAGACTCCTAACATCCTAAATTAAGTAAAGAACATAAAATATAAAGTTAAAAATCAAAAATTCTCATAATTAGGGTAAAATAATCATTTTGGCCCTAGTACAGCAAAAAATCTTTAAAAATCTTAAGTTTAATATATGGAAACCCTAAATCAAATATTTAAATCTAATTAAATAACAAAAGACAAAATAACATCAAAAAATAACAAAAAAATGCCCCTAGTGGCCGGCAACATTGGAGTTTGTACCCAAAAAGTGACTTTTTACAATTTTTAAGCTAAAAAATGAGAAAAAGTTGTGCAAATCAAGCATTATTATGACCTAAGACTTTTTTATACAAGTAATATACATAATAATATAATAATATAGGTTAACAAAAGTAAACAAATCATTATTTAAAATTTCTACACAATAAATAAGTCAAAAAGTCAATTCTTGTTAAACTAACTTAAATTGACTTAAAAGTTTATACATTTAATTAATTGCTATAAAAATTATGATAAATAATAGAAAAACTAAATTAATTATAAACACATTAATATAATAGGTTTTAGTAAGTTAAGATACCAAAAAAATACACAAAATTAATATTTTAGGCATTTTCATGCATAAAATGGTACCAAAATACAACTTAAACCCTAATTTCATGCAAAATAGCTTTTGGTCTACCCCAAACAGCCCCTAGAACAAAGCCCTAGCTGCCATATCTGATTTGTGTAAGTCTCATAAGTCTCCCACCTCCCATGCAACCAACAAAAATTGAAAACAAATTAAATTAAAGCTTATACATTAATAATTGTTTTCACTATCAATTTTTCTACAAAACCATGACCTAAAACCCATACTCTCCTCTTCATATTTTCGTGCAACCTAGTGAGAGAGAGAGTCCAAATTTTTTTTAAGTGTTTCAAGAGAAGAAATAAGAAAAAAGGAGGAGAATCAAGAAGTCGTCTAAGGAGGTTTAGAGGAGTCTTAAAAGCTAAGTCCTAGCCATCCTTCTTCCCTTAGATCTTCAAAATAAGTAAGTAAATCTCTTAAACCTTCTGTCATGCTCTTATAAAATAGCCATCAATCCATCTTTATAATCAACCCAAAAAATAAGAAATAAGATCTCACTCAAAAAGGCGTTGTATGAGTAGATTATGGGCTATTTACATAAGATCAAGTGTTCTATGTTCTTGCATGTCAGTGTTTTTGAGTTTTACAACTTGAATAGGTTCTGAAACATTGGTATGCATGAATATATGATATGATGCAAAGAAAATACATTAACATTAAACATAGTATGCGCTAAGTTATCAAAACCTTAGATAACCTTATTTTTTGGGCATACCAACATTATACCACGAATTTTAAACTAACATAACTAATTGTAGAAAAATGATCTAAATGTAATTTTTATGTCCAAACCAATATTTTTAAGTTCTCTTTCATACAAAATTTGTTTGAAGTGATTTTGTTAGGTAGAACTCCAGACATACCATTTTTACCAAAGAGTGTCAGATTTTGACCACTCTGAATTGCTGACTTAAAAACCCTAGATTAGAGTGAGAACCGAACTTAGGTCAAAACTTAAAACTTGTCGATATCATGTTTATCTTACTGTCTTCTGGAAATGAGCAAAAAATATAAAGTTTTGATTGGTCAAAATAGATCCCAAAGTCACTGTTGTGATTCAGTGACTGACAGATCTCTCTGTCACTCATTTTTATGGGACCAAAAACCTAAGTTTTTAATGACCAAATCCAAACATGGTTTTCATAATAAATGTAGCTAACATATCAAACTAAATATTTAGAAAAAATCAGCCCAAATACCCTCATATGGACCCCTAAAGACATTGTGCCTTCTCTGTTAAAAATCGATTCTGCAGGCCCTTTTTATGCTAACAGAGCCTATTTTACAAAATGGCCAAATTCATCAACTGTTCCAAATAACTAGTTTTATTACAAAACATAAAACTTGTAGGTGACACCTTAAACTAAAATCTCACCAAAAATCAGACCCATAGCCCTTGAATTTGTTCCCCAAAATCGTGGCCAACAGAAGCACAATTTCTGCACTTTTCTCTGTAAAGTGTTGAATGGTTTTCCCTTAATTAAGATAAATGACCCTTTTACCCTAGGAATTGACCTTAGTGTTAAACATGAAAGTTGTAAGAAATATTTTTACCTAATCGGTGTTCAAAAATTAGAAATTAAATTCATGTCTAGATAACTCAAAACACTGTTGTAATTTTAAAATTGACGCTTGAACATTTACCTAAATTTGGCTAAATGTATGAGTAGCATGTTAGTTTGTAGAACTTGAATATATGGACTTTAAAATATTTATGTGAGTGATTGGTGTTTGAAATTGACAATTTGATGAATAAAAATCATGCCGATAGGTTAAATCTATGTCACATAAATTATAGTTTGTGCCTCATATACTTTTACTCTATACTTTAGTGAGTTGTACCATAAGCATCATTGCATTGCACTTGGGACGTCTTATGGGTTGCATTCTGTACATTGGTTTTAATTATTTTGAACCTCGGTCATATTTGTTGGGTATATGTCCCTTTGGTTTTGGTCACTCCTTGAGTTATGGTTATATTATAAAAGTGGTATTGACACGGGCTAATTAGGTAATTTCAAAGGAGAGCCTAATTCGGCAGACCTAATCCCACTGCGGTGGTAACTTCGGAGAAGAGCCCAATTATGGCGGACCTAAACCCCATTGCCACGATATTTTAAAGGATAATTTCAAAGAAGAGCCTAATTTGGTGGACCTAACTCCATTGTGGTGGTAAATTCGGAGAAGAGCCCAATTATGGCGGACCTAAATCCCATTACCACGATGTTTTGAAGGGTAATTTTGGAGAAGACCCTAAATCGACAGACCTAATCCCACTGCGGTGGTAACTTCGGAGAAGGGCCCAATTATGGCGGTTATAAATCCCTCATCTTGGTATTCTGAATAACATGAAGTGTCTCTTGAAATTTCTGTTTGTTACTAGACTTTGGGTTGACGCCTAACGAGCATCCTAATCCTTAATGTGGGATCGGTTGGCCCAGATAAAGATGAAAAAAACTAGTTGGCCCGCCCCCACGCTGTAGCCATTGAGTAAAACGGCTGAGGCATGTAGCTAAGGCGAGCGTTTACCTTTCGCAACGAGGCGAGGATAGGTTCAGTGATCAGATTCCCATCAAGTCTACTCTGTAATTCTCGGCATGGAATTCATGTTATGGTTCTAGATATATATTGGGTTGGGCATTTGCATTACATTATTTGCATCACGCACTTACATAATTGTACTTATATATGTTTATCCTGCAGAAATGTTAAAATTTGTCTATCTCCTTAGCCTTAAATTGTATTGGGTATTATACGATAAGTATTTTAGGATATTATTGTAAGTTTGTTAGAAAATTTAGGGAATTTGCTTCTGAGTTTCGGCTCATGCCATTTCTGCCACAGGTAAAGAAGAGCTTTTTGAGGAAGTTGCACCCGCAGAAAAAGGTTTCGAGGAATATGGTGAGTGGCAAGAGCTCGCCGATCCCGACAACGCCGTTTGAAGAAATTGAATATCCTCCCTTTTGTTCTTTCCGTTTAGTTTCCATAAGCATATTGTAAATTTTTGTTAAATCCTTTAGAGAAACTGTAATCGTTATGTACTTTTAATTAGTTTTAAACTCTTAATGATGTAATATTTATGATATTTAAATATGAATGAATGGCTAGAATATCCTCTTTATATATACTTATGTATGTCCCAATGTGCCGAGAGGACTGGGCGTCACAGTTTTTAACCATTTTTTTGACAAAAAAATAGTATATTTCAGAAAAATTTGAAGCAAAAACGGAGCTCAGATGAGACCGGAACGGCCTCGAGAATTTGGCGGCACAGGCTACCGGCAGGCTAGTGGTTTTGTCGACAGTGGTGGCGGATGGTTTGAGGCCTTAGTGGTTATTCTTCTAATGATAACTGATATGAAATGTGTTGTACATCTATAACACTAATTATCAAAAAATCCTGGTAGGATTTAGATGTCGATGAGCAACTTTTCGTAAGGATTGAAAGACTAAAAGTTTATCTGTTTGTAGAAAATTAAAATTCTTTAGAGTTTTATTTTGATCATAAAATCAAAATATATACATATCTTGCATTTATAATCTTTTAAACTGCGCGTAAGAGGTATATCTATTTTATATATTCCTATTAATTTAATTAATTCAAAAAATTTGATTTTAATTAAAATTTTGTAAAAGAAAATAAAATTATTATTTTTAATTAAAAGTTTTCAATTAAATGAAAAAAAATTAGATATTTTATTTTTTACAAAATAATACGTTTAAAATGATTTTTATTAAATCGAATATCTTGAAAAAACGTAAAAATTAATTCTGAATTTTAAGTTAATTAAATAAAAAAATGTTTAATCTTAATAAATTATTATTTTCAAAAACTGTGTGACGTAAAAATAAAATAATTGAATGCCTTTAATCACTACCTTAACTAAAAAGCTAAAAAAAAATTGTGCATTCATCGGATATTTTATGTGTTATGTATTAAAACACGAAAAGATGGTTTTGGCAAATCGAAATCTTTGAAATCGTATACACGGAAAGATGTTTTGAATTCTTTCAGATCGTGTAAATTTTGAAATGAATAAATTTATTTTAATTAAACGGATTTTTATAACCCCAAAAAATTTTTTAAAAAATCTAAATGGAAGAGAAAATTTATTCATAGATAAATTTTGCGGTCCCCATCACCAGTTTGTAGGCAATGTAATTAATTCTGCGTGTTGGAAGTAAAGCCTTCCTCTCCATAGAACAGATTAATTGCGGTATCGCCAGTACGAACCTCCTTTAGGGATAATTCTAGATAATTGTTAGTGTGGATCACTTCTCCATCTAAAGGGTTTATTGCGAAACGATTGATTTGGGATTAGGTGATGGTTAACACTTAGTTGTATATAATAGTATCATTTCCATCTGGGTCACTTCTATTATCTACTGGACCCAAACTATGTCAGCTATTTACTTTTACTTGGCAAGGTCAGCTGCCTAGATAGTAAAATTAATAGGAATTGGACTGTCTGGACAAACAATGAATAGTAGACGTCCTCCAATCGAGGCTTGCTATTTACAGGGTACTAGGCTGCTGGCGATTTTTTTTTAATGGTAGAGGGAACCAAATTAAAATGAATTCAAACTTTTACTCATTATAATAAATGGTTATTTTTAACTATGTAATTCTCATGATTAAAATGGCTTTCAATCCACTCACGTCAATACTAAAAGAAAACAAACTAACAGGATCGAATTTTGTTGACTGAAAAAGCAACTTGGATATAGTTTTAACTACCAAGGATATTCCTTCAATACTAGGAAATGCGATTGTTTTTAAAAAGAGTTCTTCCTCTGGGCCGAAAGGCAAGAAGAAGAAAAAAATTCAGAAATAGGGTGGCACGATTTCCAAGATAGTTAGTGGGCCACGGACTAGTGTGAAAAAGTAAAAAAATAGATATTTTCACTACAACCAGACACGGCACTAGAAAAAATAATTTCTAGTTTATCACAACAAGCTGAACAAATAGGATAATTTCTGTTCACTAGTTGTGATATTATGTCTAGCTGTGTTATCTGCCGGTACCTGGTGTGTAGATACGGGAGTCACTAATCATATCTGTAATTTATTACAGGAGTTTCAGAAAACCCAATAACTTAGTGATGGGGAGATTTACCTGTATATGGGCAATAATACAATAGTGACAGCAATTGTAGTAGAAGATGTCACTCTCAGTTTTAGTAGAGATCGGGTTTTAATATTGAGATATTGTCTTTATGTACCTTCTATTAGAAGGAACTTAGTTTTCGTTTCTAAATTGGTTAAAGACGGATATTTGGTTTATTTTAATAACTGTTTGGTTATTAAGGATAATAAACGGGTTATCTGTTCTGGTATATTGGTGGATGATCTGTTGTTATATATATCCTATCTCTCATACAATGCAACTAATTGAATTAAATAACACATCTAATTTACCATATAAGAGAAAGTTTCTTTCTTTAATAAACCAAACGTTTCTTTGGTACTTACGCTTAGGTCATATTAATCTAAAAAGAATAAATAGACTGGTAGAAGATGGACTTTTGAGTTCATTAGAAGTGGAGGTCCTTTCAGTCTGTGAATCCTGCTTAGAGGGTAAGATGGCCAGAAGGCCTTTTTCGGCTAAAGGCTATAGAGATAAAGAATCGTTAGAACTGGTTCACTTTGATGTGTGTGGTTTTATGAAAATCCAGACTAGAAGTGGCTTTAAGTACTTCGTCAGCTTTATTAATGATTACTCAAGGTATGAATACATTTACCTGATGCACCATAAGTCTGAATGCTTTAAGAAAAATTTAAAGAATTCAAGGCAGAGGCAGAGAAGCGTCTGGGTAAACGTATCAAATCGCTATGATCCGACCGTTGTGAGGAGTACTTCTTTGGAGAGTTTAGGGACTACCTATCATCAGGAGGGAATATTTTCCAGTTGGCTGCACTAGCACTCTACAGCAGAATGGTGTAGCAGAAAAAAAGAATATGACTCTTATGGGGATGGTAAGGTCTATGATGAGTTATTCAGGATTATCCAATTCGTTTTGAGAACTTGCATTTGAGATAGTGGCTTATATTCTAAATTTGGTACCTTCTAAGTCAGTACTTTTTTACTCCCACAAAATTGTGGATCAAGCGTAAGCTTAGTCTAAGACAAAGTGAGATAAGGGGTGTTCAGCACATGTGCTGAAAGGGGACGCAGGTAAATTAGAACCGAGGATAGAAATCTGTTGCTTTGTGGGGTATTTCAAGGGAATGAAGGGTGGTTAATTTTATAATCCTAACGATTAAAAGGTCATTGTTAGCACCAATACTCGATTCTTGAAAAAGGATTATATTATGGACCATAGTCCCAAAAGTAAAATTATTTTAGAATGAATGAGAGAAAATACCAATAGAACGAAAAAGAAACCACAAGTCACTGATATTCCTTGTCCCATCATAATGGGAGGATTATCAGAACAGGTGCAAATCATGAATAGGATGCTACCATTAACATGCTAGACGAACATGTGGGTAATGGTGCACACGGTTCAGATTCTGCACAGCGTGTTACTGATAGTACATAGACACAGGTAGTACCTCGTCGTAGTGGGAGTACCGTTCATCAACTTGATCGGTATATGTTCTTGGGAGAATCTTTTGACAAGATCCTGACAGAACTAGACACCGAACCCTGTAAATGGATCTACAAGCACTTCAGGACAAAGATGCAGATCTTTGGCAAAAGACTATGAATTCAGAGATAGAATCTATATATTCTAATCAGGTCTAAAAACTTGTAGAACCACCCGAAGGGATAAAACCCATTAGATGCAAATGGATCTACAAGAGGAAGAGAGGAGCAAGCGGGAAGGTTGAAACCTTAAAAGGTAGGCTTGTTGCAAAAGGGTTCACTTAGAAAGAAGGGATTGATTATGAGAAAACCTTTTTGCCAATAGTCATACATAAATCTATCCAAATTCTCTTATCCATTGCTGCTCATTTTGATTGCGAAATTTAACAAATAGATGTCTAGACAGCTTTTCTAAACGGAAGTCTTGACGAGTGTATCTATATGGTATAGCCAAACCATTTCATAGCAAAGGGCCAGGAGCACATGTGCAAGATTAAGAGATCCATTTATGGACTTAAGCAGGCATTAAGGTTTTAGAATACTCGATTTGATCAAGCCATAAAGTCCTATGGCTTTGATCAGAGTCCAAATGAGTCCGGTGTGTACAAAAAACGTGACGGAAGCATGGTAGTCTTTCTAGTACTTTATGTAGATGATATCTTACTTTTCAAAAATATGTGGGGGTGTTATCTTCGGTAAAAGTATAGTTACCTGGGCAGTTTGATATGAAGGACTTGGGAGAAGCCAGTCACATTCTCGGGATCAAGTTTTTGCAAGATCGAAAACAAAGAATGTTGGACATGTCACAAGTAAAGTATATCAGTGATATCCTTGCTCATTTTAGCATGCAGGATTCCAAGAAAGAGTTTTCCCCTTTCAGTCATGGAATCACTCTATTCAAAGATCAGTATCCTAAGACACTTGATGAGATAGAGAAGATGAAGGTGGTTCCTTATGCTTCGGTAGTAGGAAACCTAATGTATGCTATGCTTTACACTAGACCCGACATCTGCTTTGTCGTTGACATGGTTAGCATATTTCAGTCTAACCTAGGACAGGAGCATTGGACTGCAGTAAAAAATATAATCAAGTACCTGAAAAGGACTAGGAATTATTGTTGGTTTACCGGGCAGACAGTCTAGTATCTTTAGGGTACACAGACTCAGATTTTTAATCAAACAAAGATTTCCATAAGTCTACCTCATGATATGTGTTTACCTTAGGAGGTGGAGGTATAAGTTGGAGGAGTATCAAGCAGCTCTGTATTGCTAATTCTACCATGAAGGTCGAGTACTTGGTAGCATCTAAAGCAGCCAAGGAGTCCGTTTGGCTCAGTAACTTCCGATTGGATCTAGATGTGGTACCTTCAGTTCAATCGGCTTATACACTTTATTGTGATAATAGCAGAGCAGTTGCAAACTCGAAGGAGCCAATAGTTTACAAGAAAAAAAAGCACATTGAGCGTAAGTATTACCTGTTATGAGAAATTGTACAGAAGGATAATGTTGTTGTGACCAAGATTGCATCAGGAGATAACCTTGCAGATCTTTTTACAAAAAGTTTACCAGCTAAGACTTTCGATAATCATGCAGAGGGCATGAGAGTCAGATATATGGCAGCATGGTTTTGAGTATAAGTGAGAGATTGTTAGGATTGTATACTAAAAATTATATATTTTATTTTGGTTTTAGCATTTATTTTTATTTTAATAAAATTAATTTTCTATTTTATGAGAATCTTACTGAGCAACGTATGTAATATTATTTCTTTAATGTTATACATGGTTGTCCTTTATTTTGTACAGTATTTAATCTGGTGTGTAGAGTACGGCTTACACACAGAAAATTAGATTATAAGTTCTTACAGAATATAAGTTGTTGTTCACAGTTTAGATGGAATTGGACAAGCCGTCAGTACAGCTGTAGCACAGAGTTTTTAGTAGGACATGTCTTGGTTACGGAAAACAGATAATAGCGACGTCTATTGTTTCGACTCACTATGCTAGTACACTCTGTGTGTATTGAACAGGACTACATTTGAGTAATTAATTTTATACTAACTATATATATTAATTCACACCCCTAGGTTATTATGAGAGTGCTTATGCTCTAAATCCTGAAATAATTATTATTTGCATATATTTAATACTCGTTGTTTTGATTTATTAGAGGGTGCAATCTTATATGGTTCTATAGTCCAGGTAAGTTGGATAGCGGTATCAATTATATGATAAATATTAATTATTGACGAAATTCACGTCTCGATTGTTCGGGATTAACGATACCCCCTTAAGGAAGCTTATAAGTTTTGACCAGGCTAAACCCTGCACGTGGATTTAATTATCTGGCGGTCAGATAAATTAAGCAGAAAGGCTTAAGAAATTTTAGGATGCCGATTAAATTAAATGTCAGTAATTAGATTTAATTGGCGAATATCGAGAATCTTAACGTAGGGAGATAAGTTAAGCATTTAATAACAGGAGTTCAATGCAAATTAATTTTGACATTATGGCTATGAGTGCAGTTACAGTTCTTTAGTGGTGTGAACTGTAATTTAGTATTTTATAAATATTACAAAAACCGCTACAAGATTTTCATAATTACATAATCCACTGAGGGGTTTGCATATTTGTTGAAATCGCTAGATAGGTATCTAGGTTACGATAGAAGTCTAAATCATAATTACTCCACAGGTCCCTGTTGTAGCCCTATAAATATGCGTATAGGCTTAACCAAATTCATAAGTTATCTTTCAAGACTAAAGTTGTCCAGATTATACCGGTACTAGTTCTCGAAGGATCGTAACCCACACTACATTCGAGAATCGCATCGGCAATACAGTAAAAGATCTGACTAGAGCTTCAACTCGAAAATCAAAGTTCGTAGTTGGAGAATCAACCAAAAGGTAATCATCTGAATTATCTATGGTGGCACGGGTTTTATTTTGATCGTTTGACATCAAAAAAAATTTTATCTGGAGTATGTTTCAGCGATTGCCCATCCAGTTTTATTTTTTTTAAAAATCGTTTATAAATCAATGATCTTGGCAGTTTGCCTCCAACAAAAGTATGGTATATCTAACCTAGATTAAGTGGGCTATGGTCTTTGTCTTGAGTGTTCAATTCATTCAAGTTTGCTTTGGACTGTGCATGTTGAACAACTATTCTAGACCTCAAAATACCTTGGCCACAACCTTTGATTGTCACGGCCGTAACTTGCTGCCTCTCAGGTTCTTGTAGTAATCCCATTTTTGTCACGACTGCTAAGTTGGTGATTCATTTTGTCACGGTCGCAACATATGTTGCTACGGCAGTGAGTTTTTTGCATGTTTAGTGATATAATTGTTAGGAATGTATACTAAAAAATCATGCTTTTTAGGTATTTTATTCTTGATCCCTGGCATGTTAATGAGAAACATTTGAGATGTTTTTGCATTCGTTGTTTCATATTTATATTTGTGATGTATGAATGCATAGTCCGTATATTCTGTCCAGTATTTGACTCGGTGCATGCTGCAC
>JAUMHN010411053.1:0-14413 GCA_032360265.1 Heliamphora ciliata
GGGAGAAGAAGAGTTTAAAGAACAGGGTGAGTCCCAAGAGCACACGAATCCAGCTAATGCATTCTAAGGAGTTGAAGCTTCTGCTTTCGTTTTTATATTTGGATTTCTTGTGTTTAATGTAATTATTGAAATTTCTTGGTGAAACTGTAATAATTATGTACTTTGAACGATTCATAACTCCCTTATGATGTAATAATTAACGTATGTAAATATGAATGAATGGCTAGAATATCCCTTTATTTATATTTATGTATGTCTCAACGTGCCCGGAGGACGGGGTGTCACATGGGAACATGAGGAGGAAGTTAAACTTCTGACAAGAAGCGGAAGACACTTTAAGCCAGCACAGCTAGAGAAGGGGTAGCCAAGTAAGGTTATAAAGGAACCAAGAAATAAGACAGAGAAGTAGAATAGTGAAAAGGAAGACATAGTTTTGAAGCAGCTCAAGAAGACGCAGGCAAATGTGAGCATTTAGGGGCTACTCGTGGCTTTCCATATGCACCGATAGGCAATTTTAAAGGATCTCAACAGCGTAGATATTTTGATCGATGTCTCTCCCGACCTGTTGGTTGGAATGCTCATACTCGAGAAGAAGTCTATTGTTATCGCCTTCAGCGATAAGGATTTTTTGGCAGAGGGGCCATCCCACAACAAGCCGCTGCATTTAACTGTTAAGTGTTTGGGAAAAAGGATGCTAGTTATCTTGGTTGACAATGGTTTAGGCCTTAATGTATGCCCACTATGTACTACTTATAATTTGGGATTGAAGATGCAAGACTTTAAGCCAAGTGCACATCAGAGCCTAGAAAATAATTTGATATATATAGTTCAATGCTTTACCAGCAAAGATCGACTCCTACGAGCCAAGACTCCCATGAGCCCCACATGCAACACACACCATTTATATATCGTAACACATGCAGAATTAACATATTACTTTACGGGGTAAAACCGCAGGACCACATACGCCTCCATTATATAGCTTCATGGAATTTCACTATAGGACCATTATCCGCCCCAACTAATGAATTGTTGACCACAGCCAATAGATATATTCATGAACTTTCAGTGTGGGACCAAAATTTGCCCATCATATGCATCTTTACGGACTTTCGCCGAGGGACCAAAATTTGCCCCAACATATACAATTAAAACCAGAGTTTTAAATAATGCAACACATGCATATATAAATAATCAGAGCTTAGATACATCATGTCCGCATAAGATCACATATGACCACATAGGACCACATACCCATCCTACAACATGCAAGAACAAAACTAACCATAGTTCTATAAGCATAGAAACACGTATAACCACGACATTCCACATAACGATGCCACACAACCCATCACGACATCATAAGCCACACACCTGTCATCTGCTCACCCGAAAGACCCGTCCACTCACTGCGACAACCAACGGTGCAAAAAAACAAAAACCTAACCCAGAGACTAACACCTGAATCTCCCACAAAATGGTCCTCACCAGAAACCACCTTTAAAATAAATAACGAACCCACACATCCCACACCCAACGATGCACTAACTACCACGCACACAACCGTGCCTCAACACCCCGCATGACGTGACCAACACCCTCTATGTGACTTCAATTGACAGGACCCCATAATCCAATTAACCGAAAAATCACTAGAGGAGGGCAGTCGATCGAGCCCCATAACCCAATCGACTGAGAGGCCACCACACGACCAACCAAAACCACCAAAACACTAAACGCCAAACATAGGACCCTAGTTGGCTGGACCCCCATCTAGTCAACCAAAACATGCTACTGGAATCTTGCAAAAATGCCCCCAAACACAGGTCAGTCGACTGACCTCACGATCCAGTTGACTGAACCATGATCTAGTCAACTGACCTTCCAGGTTCTGTCGACTGAACCCAAGTGAAAACTACCTCCGAGCTACGGGTTTAGCCCCCAAAACCAAAAAACGAAGCCTCCAAACTTCTATCCGATACCCTCGGACATACGCACGCCCAAGCCTAACACCTAAGCCTTGAAAGAACACCCGAGACCCGATTTTATCCAATCAAAATTGACCAAAAATGATTTTGAACCCAAAACCCAATGTTTGAAACATAAAGCTATTTCTTGCATTTTGAAATGGTAAAAGCACACACGATTACATGTAGCACCCTTATAAGATATGAGAGTCTATGATCCTACGTCGTTGAGTTAAAAACTCAACGCCTCGATCCACGTGCAAAACCAAACTTTGTCAAAATAAAATTTTGTCTGGATGAACGCGTAGTCCACCGTGCCAAAAATAAGGATCCACTGTTGGATCGTCGAAAATCGATCCCCGAGCCCCTAAGAAGTTAGAGAGAAGGCAGAGAGAAAAAGAGAAAACTTAATGGAGAAGTTTTGAAAATATCTTTTAAAAATATCTGACGACAGATATTTATAGGCTACAAAAATATCCTTTTTTTTGAAACCCGCATCACAGCACCTATCGGCCCATGAAGCCAACCCCACATACATATCTAAACCCAAACATGCATAAAAACACGTACGAACATGCTAAAATAAAAATGGTAAACACACGTCGAAAAACACCAAAAAAAAGAAAATGGGTTAGGATCTCTCACAGTTATAGCGGGAAAGATGTTCGGGTTTATGATCACCCAGCGAGGCATAGAAGTGGATCCGTCAAAGGTTAAAGCCATCCTTGAAATGAATTCCTTGAAAATAAAAAAGACGTAAGGAGTTTCTTAGGAAAGGTTTAGTTTATCAGCCTGTTCATTGCCAAGTTGATTACCACCTGCGAACCCCTATTTCGACTATTGAAGAAGGGAACTAAGTTTCAATGGGATCAGTAGTGTCAAGATGCTTTCGATGCCATATGACAGTACCTGCAAAACCCTCTAGTCCTGTCACCACCAAAACCTGGCAATCCTTTGATACTGTATCTGTCAGTGACTGATTCAGGAATGGAGTATATGTTTACACAAGAAGACAAAGCCAAGGTAGAAAGAGTTGTCTATTATTTAAGAAAGAAGATGACATATTGTGAATGTATACGCCTATGGAGAGGACTTGCTGGGCACTAGTTTGGGCATCTAGGAAGTTACTCCACTACATGATAATATACCGAGTTGTTCTAATCTCAAGGATGGACCTACTTAAATTCCTCTTCGAGAAGCCAACATTAATAGGGAAGTTGGCTCGTTGGTTGCTAATGTTAGTTGAGTTCGATCTGTAGTATGTCACAAGAAAATCCGTGAAAGGGAGAGCTATTGCAGAATTTTTGGCTAACTAACTTATTGAATGAGAAGAAGAATCGGGGTTTGAATTTTTTGATAAATAAGTGTTGAAAATTGAGAAGGATCTATGGACCCTCTATTTTGACGGAGCCTCAAACCAATACGCGTATAGTAGAGGGATACTCCTTATCACTCCCAATGATTTCCATATCCCTTTGGCTTTTAAGTTGAGTTTTGAGGTTACTAACAATCAAGCCAAGTACGAAGTTTGCTTAGCCGGATTGGAAGCAGCCTTAAAACTAGGGATAAAAAAGTTGGAAGTTATAGGGGACTCAACTTTGGTCGTCTTCCAAGTGAAAGAAGAATACAAGGTTAAAGAAGAGAGGTTGATCCAGTATCACCAGAAGAATAGAAGGTTAAAGAAGAGAGGTTGATCCAGTATCACCAAGAGCTCGAATTAATAATCCCTTGCTTTGAAAGAGTAGTGTTTACCTACGTCCCGAGATTACAGAATAAGTTTGTTGATGCTTTGGCTACTTTGGCATCAATTATGGAAATACCACCCGAAGTAAAGATGAGACCCTTGGAAATTCAGTAAAGAAATACACATGCAATTAATGATATCTTTTTTATTTGAGAAGTTGATGATGAACTACCCTAGTATCACGACATTAGGAATTTCATTAGGAAGGGGGAGTATCCTAGTCGAGCTAGCACGTAGGACCAAACGGCAATCCAAAGACATGCTACACAATTTGTGATCTATGGAGGAAGACTGTACAAGAGAGGATATCTGGGGGTTAGTAAGCTTTGTGTTGGCATAGAAGAGGGACATGAGCTGATGAAAGAGATTCACAGAGGAGTTTGCAGGCCTCACATGACTGGAATGATACTAGCCAATAGGATCCCGCGCCAAGGATATTTCTAGATGACAATGGAGGTGGACTATCACCAGTTTGTTTAGAGATGCTTGAAATGCTAAGTTCATGCAAACCTCATGCATATGCTGCCATCTTAGCTGTATAACATGATGTCACCTTGGCCATTCTTAGTTTGGGGAATTGACGTGATAGGAAAGATCATAACTAAGGGATATAATGGAAAGAAGTTCATCCTCATATCAATTGACAATTTCACAAAGTGGGTAGATGCTGCCTCTCACGCTATTCTGAAGACCTCTTAAGTAGCCAGATTCATCAAGGAGAATCCTATCTATCTATATTGGGTGCTGCACGAGATTATTTCTGACAATGGTTCTCATTTCCAAGGAAAAGTTTTAGATCTTTTAGAGGAGTATCGAATTGTTAGTCATTAGTCTTCTCCGTACAAACCACAAACCAATGGAGACATGGAAGTTACTAATAAGAATGTGAAGAAGATTCTATAAAAGATGATATAGGGAAGTAAGGATTGGCCAAAAAAGTTACCATTTGCACTTTGGGGATATTGGACATCGATTAGAACTTCCACTGGAGCGACACCATATGCGTTGGTTTATAGAATGGAAGCGGTTCTACCCATAGAGTTGGAGATTTAATCTCTGAGAATAATGGTCGAAAGCAGCATTCCTGAGCTAGATTGGCAGAGGGACAGATTTGAAGAACTGCTCCTGTTTTATGAAAGAAGACTAAAGGCATTGTTTCACATTCAGGAATATTAAAGAGCGATAGCTCAATCATTCAATAAGAAAGTTAAGTCTTGAAATTTAAAGGAAGGCGACTTAATCCTCAAAGAAATAAGAGTTTCAATCTTCGACCCAAGGTGCAAGTTTAAACCTAATTGGGCTGGACCTTATCTTACCAAGACATTGATGTCAAGAGGTGCTGCTATCCTTATGGACCTAGATGGGAATGTTTTCTCTACACCCATCAACTCATATCAGCTCAAAAAGTTTTGCCTGTTAAGGAAAGCCCGCAAAAGGAAAGTATCTATACTCGAGTGTAACCCAAGTCTCAAACTATGTTATGGCCTGATTCCTTTTCTTTGGAATACGTAGGCAGCTTTTGTCAAAAGTTCAGCCCAAACCTTTGTTCAAATTCTCCCATTTGTAATTGTGTTTCAAGAAATGGATCAATGCAAAAGCTTATTTTAAAATTTTCTAATAAATTGGTTATATTGCAAAAGCAAAAATCTAAAAGAGCAGTTGTAGAGATCACCACAAATTAAAAATGGAGAAACTTTCATCAAGAGTTTTTACTAATTTAGTTTTAATTTCAAAACAAGAGAGGCTCGCCAGTGCTCATCCTAAAAAAAGGGCTAAAAAGAAATAAATAAAATATAGAAATACAGCGAAGAAGACTTAAGTCCTTCTCCTCTTTGCATCTCCTCCCTGTCTCGCACTGTGCTCTATCTCTGTCCCAAGCTAAGCCTTGTAGCCTTCAGAAAGTCTGCTGTCAAACTCTCCACCGACCGGCATCCTCAGTCGTGATGACTTGTAACACCTCGATACAAACCCTAGTTGTAGAAACCCGGTTTACAACAACTAGTGTAGTGATCCAACCCAAACCCTAGCATTAGCGACGGTTAATTGACAAGATCTTAGGTCGCTAGAAGGATAGTAACCTTAACTCGGCTCGAAAGCCCTAATTCGATCCAAAAACCTAAAAGAGATCAAATGCTCGGAGGCAAAACCCTAATACTCAAAGAAGACTCCTAACATCCTAAATTAAGTAAATAATATAAAATATTAGATTAAAAATAAAAAATTCTCATAATTAGGGTAAAATGACTATTTTGTCCCTAATATAGTAACAAATCCTAAAAAATCCAAAATTTGAAATACGGACACCCTAAATCAGATATATAAATACAATTATGTAATAAAAACAAAATAACATAAAAAATGATAAAAATGCCCTTAGTGGCCAGCCACATTGGAGTTTATGCCCAAAAAGTAACATTTTTTTACCTTTTTAAGCGTAAATATGAGAAAAATTATATAAATTAAATATTATTATGACCCAAGACCTTTTATACAAGTAATATACATAATAATATAATAATATAGGTTAACAAAAGCAAACAAATTATTATTTAAAATCTCTACACAATAAATAAGTCAAAAAGTCAATTCTTATTAAACTAGCGTAAATTGACTTAAAAGCTTACACCTATTTAATTAATTGCAACAAAAATTATGATAATTCATGTGAAGACTAAATTAATTATAAAAATATAAATATAATAGGTTTTAGTAGGTTAAGATACCAAAAAGATATATAAAATTAATATTTTATACATTTTCTTACCCAAAATGGTACCAAAATATAATTTAAAAACCCTAAATTAATACAAATTAGATCATGAACCACCCTAGTCTGCCATGGCTGACCCCCACCTGCCAAAATTGATTTCCTAATGTCTCAAATAACTCCCACCTCTCATGCAACCAATAGAAATTGAAAAAAATTCAAAATAAAGCTTGGAAAGCAATTATTATGTCTCTAAAGCATTTTTATTATAAAAACACAACCAAACACCCTTCTCTACATGTATTTTCGGTTGAGAGTGTTAGGGAGAGAACCACCAAAAATTTTCTTATTCTTCTCAAGGGAAGAAGAAGAGAAGAAGAAAGAAGGATGGAAGGGAGAGGCTAGGAAGTTCAAAATGTGAACATGAAAGCTAAGTCCCAATCCTCTTCAACCTTTTGAGCATCAAATAAGGTAAGTAAACTCTCTAAAACACTCTGATATTCTCCCTTAAGATAACTTTCAATCCATCTCTATAATCAACCCTAAGAAAATAAAACAAAGAATAACTCAAAATGGCGTCGTAGGAGTAGTTTATGGGCTGTTTATGTATGAATAAGCCTTGCATGTGTTTGCATGTGTATATTTTTGAATCTTATGGCCTAAACATGTTTTGCAGTTTTGGTTTATGTGGGTTTATAATATGCATGCAAAGAAACCACAACAAAAATGGACACCACATGAACTAAGCAACTAAAACCCTAGGTAACTTGATTTTCTAGGCTTACCTACTTTCTGCCACAAACTTTAAAACATCACAACTAACTGTAGAAACATGATCTTAAAGTGATTTTTGTGTCCATACCTAGATTTTTCATACTAAATTGGTTTGAAGTGATTTCGTTGGGTAGAACTCCAGGTATGTCATTTTTTATAAAGAGTGTCAGATCTTGACCACTCTGAGTTACAGACCTAAAAGTTCTAAGTTAGAGTGAGTACCGAGCTTTGGTCAAAACATAGAACTTGTAGAGGATATATTTATCTTTTGTCCACCAAAAATGAACCAAAATTATGAAATCTTGATAGGTCAAATCCCTCCCCAAAGTCACTGTTGAGATTCAGTGACTGACAGACTTCTTTGTCACACATTTTTGTGAGACAGAAACTTACCTTTTTAGAAGCCAAATCCAAAAGTGATAAATATGAAAAATGTAGCTAACATATTAAACGAAATACTGAGCAAAAATCAGTCCAAAATACGCTCGAATGATATCCCAAAGGTTTTGAGTATTCTCTGTTAAAAACACATTCTGCAGATCCTTTTTAGGCTAATTGGACCCTTTTTATAAATAGACCAAAAAAATTGACTTTTTCCAAACAACATGCCCTAGCACAAAACATGCAACTTGTAGGGAACATCGTAAACTAAAATCTCACAAAAAATAAGACCTAGAGCCCTTGAATGGATGCCCCGAAATAGTAGCCAATAGAGGCCCAATTTATGTGTTTTTTTCTGTAAAATGCTGAACGATTTTTAGTTAAATAAAATAAATGACCCCCGTGCCCTAGGATCTAACCTTAGCGATAAACATGAAAGTTGTAAGAAATATTTTTATCTAAGAGTTGTTAAAATATCAGAAATTAAATCTAGGTTTAAGTACTTACAAGCACTGTCGCAACTTTAAAACTAACAATTAAACTTTTACCTAAAATTGGCTAAGTGTTTGAATGATGTGTTACTTATGGAACTTCAGTGTATGAACCTTATATGAACTTTTTAAGTAATTAGTACATGAAAATGATGCTTTTGATGAAATGAACTCATGTCGATGGTTCGATTTTTTGTCACATAAATTATGCTTATGTTTCGCATGCTTGTATTTGAGGTTTTAGCAAGTTGTATCTTGTGCTATACCATATGTTATGCTATTATCAATTGTACATGGGAAGCATATTGCACATCATGAGCATTCTGACATTTGCATCTTTGGTTATCGGAGTCCTAGTCTATCGTGGTTGGTTGGGTTATATTAAAATTATTCTTTTCTTGGCTCCTAATCCAGGGCATTCCTAGCAGCCATTTTTTTAACTATTTTGGGATATATTCCATCTGAGCACCCAGGGTATGTCCTAGGTGTTTCAAAAGAAAGATTTGTTATTTATGAATACTATTGGGCACCACAGGTTCGTCATTAGCACTCTAGTTTTGGTAATTTAAACCTTGGGTTGTTACTAAGTGAGCATCTTAGTTTTTAATACGGCAAAAATATAAAGTCTTATTACGGCAATGACAATAAGTCCCTGAGGAGGAAATAATATAAAGTCCCATCACGGCATTGACAATAAGTCCCTGAGGTGGCAATAATATAAAGTCCCATCACGGCGATGACAATAAGTTTCTGAGGCTGCAATAACAACAAGTCCCATCACAGCGATGACAATAAGTCCTTGAGGCGGTAATGACACAAGTCCCATCACGGCGATGACAATAAGTCCCTAAGGCGGCAATAATGATAATAAGTCCATACAAGTAATAAAAATTAATCCTAAAGTGGAACTCCTACTTTTATTTTTGGATACAAGTCGAGTTGGGCATCTACATTGCATTCATCTGCATCGCGCACTCGCACAATTGTTCTCATATATGCTTACCCTGTTGAAAAAGTTAAATTATCTGTTTCTTTGGCTTTAAATTGTGTTAGGTATTATACGATATGTATTGTGCGATATTTTTTTATGAGTTTGTTAGACGGTTTAGGAAATTTGTTTCTAGACTTTGGCTCATGGCATTCGTGCCACATGTGATTGTGGTGAGTTCTTTGAGAAAGTTGCCCTAGAAGAAGAAGACAAAATTCAAGAGAAAATTGAGTGACAGGAGCCAGTGGACCCTGACAATGCTAGCTGAAGAATTGAGTTTTTACCTTTTGTTCTTTTTTGTTCAGTTTCCACGAGCGTATTGTAAATTTTTGTTGAATCCGTTGGAGAAACTGTATTCGTTATGTACTTTTAATCAGTTTCAAACTCTTAATGGTGTACTATTTTTGATATTCAAATATACATGAATGGCTAAAATATTCCCCTTATCTATACTTATGTATGTCCCGACGTGTCCGGAGGACGGGGCATCTTAGTTGGTATCAGAGCCTAGATTTAGCGAACCGTCAAGCCTTGGGTTGTGGGAAACTATGCGTTCTATCGCATAGAAGCTCTATAGGGTGTGTTGTATTAGTTATAATTATCATTTATACATTATAAAAACTAAAATCTACTGCGTCTAAGTCTTATAGTGAGTCATGTTAGGACGTTACCGGGATCAAAATCTACAGGGAATCTATATGCGAAGGATGAGTAAGAGCATCGACATCGAAGATCAAAGGTTTGTGTAACAAGTTATTTTATTTTAAGGGGGTAGACGGGAGTACGCACTAAGAGAAGTTTCAGACATCATTCGACTGTTAGAACCCCATAACTTCATCCTTATAAATTCCTTTCTTGTTTACCCCAAGTCTTTCTGTTAAATTTTGTACCTATCTGAAGTTCTTTGTGTATCAGCTGGATCATTTTTTCCATATTAACTGTAATATTTATCTACCATGATTTGACCTGTTGCATGAGAAAAATTTATATATCTATGTTGTTCCTTCTGGGTTTTAGCTCACGGAATTTTACACCAGGTTTTGAGGAATCTAATACTCCCGTTGTCGACATCGTGGAAGAGGAGGTGGAACCGTGGCTCCCGTCAGCCAAATTCTCACCAAGTCTGCTGCACTAGACCTTTTGGCTACCTGGATTTAGTGTTGTTTATTTTATATTTTCTATTGTTCGAACTTTATTTTTGGGTTCGGGTCTGTAATCATAACTATTACACTACTTTTACTTTAATTGCTTAAATGGGTATTATCGCTACTTAATTTCTCACACCACTATTAGTTATTTTCGCTCTAGATGTTCCCAGTTTTGGAGCGTTATAGTTTGGTATCATAGCTTAGGTTCAACCCTTACCCACGTGACCGTTGACATAGGCTTATACTTTTAGACTCGACTAGATTCCCTTTTTTTTATCATACTCTAGGCTTTGAACTTTTGAACCAACAGTTTACTTAAAACTGACACCGTTCTTTTGTTTCATGGTAGGATGGTGTCCGCTTCATTGCATGACCCTACACCCACGGGGAGCCCAACTGCTCTAGCTACATCGTCTACCTCATTCGACTCACATATCAACTTTGACTCGTGGGAAGCATTCTACTACCAGTCACGCCGCCTTGCTCCAACAGTTCCTGCCCGCATGGAGGGCAATATCCGTTGGAGAGCAGAGAGGGATGCTATCAGACATATCAGAAAGGTTAGTAAGGAGTACCCCTGGATGAGCACCAAGGAGTACAAGGCTAAGTTCAAGAGGAGAGCAACGACCAGTCTTCGACAAGCACAGCGCGCTCACCTGATGATGCAGCACAGACCCACTCTAGAGAGACTACATGCCATGGTAGTTGATCCCACCATCTACGCACCCATCAACCTTCGCCCCAGGCCCATAGAGGAGGAGGTCTCTTCAGCTAGCTCGGCTGTGCGCCTGCCTCCACCTCGTAGCCTGGTCCAGTACACCAGGGTCTTTTCACCAGCATCACTAGGATATTTCCTAGCTTCCCCTGAGCACTCTCTTGATTCCAACAGTCGTGCCCCCACCTCTCCCATGTACACACCCAGATCCCCTCTATATCCCTGAGTGTATCCCCCAGCATCTCCCCGATACACTCCCATACCTCCAGTCGCTCCAGAAGACGACGATGACTCTATGGAGGATCCCAACGAGGAGGAGGATCCGAGCGAGGACACTCACTAGACACTTATCTTCGGGTTGGGGTAGATGTAAAGAGATTGAGTGTTTGAGCAGCTTTTGTTGGTTTTTATTGATGTTGTCGTAATACTTCCTTGAAAACTGTCATGTTATGATTTTTCTTATTTCCTATTTTCTTTGTAAGACTCATGTGTATTTTCCTTTTATGAATATATGGTGTCATCTCATTTTACTTCTATCATATTTCAACTTTTTCTTTTATACCTGCTATTCCTGCTATCAAAATAACAAAATGATAACGACATAATGATAATAACGAAAATAACAAATCTCGTTCAAACATAACTAAAATCCCTAACTCTACTAAGAACCCCTAGGTTAAATAAAAGACTAACCCGTGGTTAATTTTAGATCACGATGAGTTGACTCGGAGGACACGCTCGTCAAGAGAAGATCCCGAAAATAGAGCCACACAGACAGGGAGGAAACGAAAATATTTATGACATCCTTCACGACCTTGTCGATACCCTACATCACCTAGTGCCCGCGCAGGCACCAGCACCAGTGGAAAATCTTCTGGCAGTTCTAGGGCGTATTGCGTTGTTTTTAAAGTTCTGAAGGCTTCGACCACTGACGTTCTCAAGGGGAGTAGACTCTTGAGAAGCAGAAGGATGGCTCTGACAAGTCAAAAAGATGCTAGATACGATGGATGTGTGACGAGAGATCGACCTAGTAGCCCTAGCCTCATAGCAACTAGAAGGGGAAGCATATCACTGGTGGAACTCCAGAGAAGTCACCACTATGGCACAGTTTGAAGAGCTTTTCCTTCAAAAGTATTTTCCCAGCATTTTGAAGCAGGACATGATTAGACCATTTTTGGAGCTAAAGCAGAACAAGATGACAGTGTCCGAGTATGCCGCTAGATTCGAAGAGTTAGGAAGGCATGCCACCGCTCTCATTCTCGATGAGATCTCCTAAGCCCGATATTTCGAGTGGGGTTTGAAACCAGTTGTACAAGGATGCTTAGTGGGCATATGCCTACCTACCTATGTCGATTGTGGACATCGCTCTACTTCTAAAGAGAGAGCTGTTAGACTCCAAGAAAATTTTCTAAGATAGAGAAGGATCCTCACGTGGAGGACCAGTGTGTCATTAGGCCAACTGTAGTTGCTCGAATTTAGGACCCTATCAGAGGAATCACCATGCAGGAAAAGGCAACAGACAAAGGATCAAAGGAGTGTAAACGTGTTTTGGTTGCGGACAGGAAGGCGACAGGAGGTCAAAATGACCCCAGGAGTAGAGGAGGAACAACCAAGGGTTCTGGTAGAACCAGATCCAACAACAACCACAGTAGCAGTACCAACAACAACCGCAACAGCAGTACTAGCAACAACCGCAACAACAGTATTAGCCATCGTAACAAGGAGGGTAACGCTTGCCTAATCAGCAACCCGGGCAGGCAATGAACCGACAGCCACATGGAGGAAAGTTTGTTTGGAATGCCAATTAGGGTCCTAGAGGACCCCAACAACAATAGGGCAGAAATGGAAATTGCAACGACGGAGGACGGGTTTTTGCCATCCAAGGGCAGGAGGAGGAAGATTATTAGGTCATTCAAGGTATGCTCGCGCTTTTCAACACCTTGGTGAAAGTTCTATTTGATTCTGGAGCATCGCATTCGTTTATATCTGTCGCATGTATGAAGTCCTTACATTTAGAACCAGAACTATTATCTCAAGCCCTATGTGTAGCCAATCCGGTAGGAAGCCAAGTAAGGGTAGACCATATATACAGATTATGCACATTGCATATCGCTAATAGCAGTTTGTCTTATGACCTACGAGTTATGGAACCCCCTAACCCTCTTTTTCTATGGTTACATTTCTAAAAGACCGCAGCCTTCTTTTTATTTTATTTTTAGTTTTTCTCAAAAATCAAGTGGCGACTCTATTTTTCTAAAAAATTATGCTAAGATATCTTGGATTTTCTTGTTTTGAAAAGAAAAGAACATTTTTTTAAAAATAATAGATATCCGGCGCATCCCGCGAAACCAAAACACCCGTAGTAACTAGCGAGACTAAGGAAATTACGGATCTCGAACACGTTCTTCAGTTGTCTCCACTCCATGATAGCTTCAACTTTGGTCGAGTCCACTACTATACCCTTCTCAAATACTACATGTCCTAAAAATCTCACCTCGTTCAACCAAAATTCACACTTGTTGGCTTTGGCATAATGTTATGCCTCCCTCAAAGTCTGTAGAGTCATTCTCAGGTGTTGTTCGTGCTCCTCTTCGGTTCGGGAATAGACCAAGATGTTGTCGATGAAAACTACTACAAACTGGTCTAGGTATGGTTGGAAAAGTCAGTTCATTGGGCTCATGAACACTCCAAGGGCCTTAGTTAGGCCAACGGGCATGACTACGAACTTATAGTGGCCATATCGAGTTCTAAAGGTTGTCTTGGGTATATCTTCCTCCTTCACTCGCAGCTGGTGATATCCGGATCTGAGGTCGATCTTTGAGAAGTGCGTTGATCCTCTGAGTTGGTCGAATAGATCATCGATTCTCAACAAGGGGTATCGGTTCTTGATAGTCACTCGGTTCAGCTGTCTGTAGTTAATGTACAATCGTAGGGTTCCATCTTTTTTCTTTGCAAAATGTGTTGGCGCTCCCAAAGACGATGTTCTGGGATGAATGAATCCTTTGCTGAGTAAATCTTCTAAATGCTCATTCAACTCTCAAAGCTCTGTTGGTACCATGCTATGTGGGGTGACAGAGATGGGAGTGGTTCCTAACTGGGGCTTGATAGAAAAATCAATCTCTCGTTATGGATGTAGTCCTAGTAGTTCTTTGGGAAAGATGTCCTTATACTCACAGACTACTCGTGGAAGCTCTACCTCGGGTTGTGGGTCTGTGCTGGCCAACAAATAGGAAACTAGGCTAGGGAGGGTATAGAGGTGTCGGGTTCAGTGGGCTGTCGTCATCTGAGGGTCTCTCCATTCACCTTGAATCTGTACTGGGGCACTGTCTTTGGTACAGGTTTCAATTCTCTTCTGATGACAGTCTATCAAGGCTCAGTGAGAAGATAGCCAATCCATTCCCAAGATAACGTCGTAGTCGACCCTACTTGGATTCTAAGAGCCACTTCTGATGGCATAAGAATTCCAAATTATGTAAAAGTTCTAGCTCCACCAGAAGT
>JAUMHN010411064.1:0-14410 GCA_032360265.1 Heliamphora ciliata
CTCTAATGAATCAAAACAACGAATATTAAATTTACGCAAATAAATGATTATTTCAGGATTAAGAGCATAAGTACTATTCATAATAACCTTGGGGTGTGAATTAATTTATATAGTCAGTATGAAACTAATTACCCTAATGTGTCCCATTCAATACACACAAAGTGTACTAGCATAGAGAGTCGGAATAATAGACGATACTATTATCTGTTTTTCGTAACCAAGATAAGCTTACTAAAACTCTGTGCTACAGTCGTACCGATAGTATGTCTATTTTTATCTAAACTATGAACATAAAACTTATATTCTTCAAGAACCTAAAATCTAATATTCTGTGTGTAAACCGTACTCTACACATTAGATTAAATACTATACAAAATATCAGATATCCAAGCATAACATTAAAGAAATGATACGCATATATTGCTCATAATAATTCTCATTAATGGAAAATTAATTTTATTAAAATAAAATTAAATACTAAAAATATGATTTTCAGTATACCAATCTTAATAATCTTCAACTTATACTCAAAATCATGCCGCCATATATTTGACTCTCATGCCCTCTACATGACTATCAAAAGTCTTAGCTGGTAAGCTCTTTGTAAAAGGATCTGGTAAGCAACATCACATCTCTGTACAATTTCCCGTATCAAGTGATACTTACGCTCAATGTTCTTTCCTTTCTTGTAGACCCTTGGCTGCTTCGAGTTTGCAACCGCTCTGCTATTGTCACAATAAAATTTAATAGCCGACTAAACTGAAGGGACCACCTCTAGATCCAATAGAAGTTCTTGATCCAAACGGCCTCCTTAGCTGCTTCAGAAGCTGCCACGTACTCGGCCTCCATGGTGGAATTAGTAATGCAGGACTGCTTGATACTCCTCCAACTTATAGCTCAACCTACTAAGGTAAACACATATTCTGAGGTAGACTTATGGCAATCCTTATCAAACTGGAAATCTGAGTCTGTGTACCCAAAAAGTACTAGACTGTCTACTTAGTAAATCAACATGTAATCTTTAGTCCATTTTAGGTACTTGATTATATTCTTTACCGCAGTCCAATGCTCTTGCCCTCGGTTAGACTGATATCTGCTAACTATGCCAACAACAAAGTAGATGTCGGGTCTAGTGCAAAGCATATCATACGTGAAACTTCCTACTGCCGAAGCATAAGGAACTGCATTCATCTTCTCTATCTCATCAGGTGTCTTAGAACACTGATTATTGGATAAAGTAATTCCATACCTGAAAGGGAGAAACCCTTTCTTGGAATCATGCATACTAAAACGAGCAAGGATATCATTGATATACTTTGCTTGTGATAAGCCAAACATCTTTTGTTTTCGATCTCGCAGGAGCATGATCCCAAGTCTTTTATATCGAACTGCCCAGATAACCGTACTTTAATCGTAGATAATGCTCCCACATCATTTTCGATGAGCAAGATATCATCTATATAAAGTACTAGAAAGATCTCCACGCTTTCGTTACGCTTCTTGTACACATAGGATTCATCCAGACTCTGATAAAAATTATAAGACTTAATGGCTCGATCAAACCGAGTGTTTCAAGATCTCGATGCCTATTTAAGTCCATAAATGGATCTCTTAAGCTTGCATAACATGTGCTCCTTGCCCTTTGCAATGAATCTATCTGATTGTATCATATAGATACACTTGTCAAGACTTCCGTTAAAGAAAGTTGTCTTGAGATCCATTTGCTAGATTTCGTAATCAAAATGAGCAGCAATGGATAAGAGAATTCGGATAGATTTAAGCATGGTTACTGGCGAAAAGATTTTCTTATGATCGATCCTTTCTTTCTGAGTGAACCCTTTTAGCAAGAAGCCTAGCTTTGAAGTTTTCAACCTTTCCGTCTGCTCCTCTCTTCCTCTTATAGATCCACTTACATCCAATAGGTTTTATCCCTTCGTGTGGTTCTATAAGTTCTCAAACCTGATTGGAATACAAAGATTCTATCTCTGAATTCATAGCCATTTGCCAAAGATCTGCATCTTTGTCCTCAAGTGCTTCATTGTAGTTATAGGGCTCGGTATCTTGTTTTGCTGGGATCTTGTCAAAAGACTCTCATAAGAACATATACCGATCTAGTTGATGAACAACCCTCTCACTACGACGAGGCTCTACCTGTGTCTGTGTACTAATAGTAACACGCTGTGTAGAATTTGGACCCTGTACATCAGCACCCTATTCTTGATTTGCTCCTGTTCCAATAATCCTCCTACTACGATGAGGTAATAGAATATCAGTGATTTGTGGTTCCTCTTCCGTTGTACTGGTATTTCCTCTTAGTTCTTCTAGAATAATTTTGCTTTTGGGCCTATGATCCATAATATAATTCTCTTCTAAGAATAGGGCAATGGTGCTAAAAATGACTTTTTGATTCTTAAGATTATAAAATAGACCACCATTCGTTCCCTTGGGATATCTCACAAAAAAATAGACTTTTGTCCTCTATCTAATTTACCCGCGTTCCCTTTCAGCACATGTGCTGGACACCACTAAATTCAAATGCATTTCAGATTAGGCTTACACCCGGTCCACAATTCCATGGGAATAGAAGGTACTGACTTAGAAGGTACCAAGTTCATAATGTAAGCCACTGTCTCTATAGAGAGTCCCCAAAACGAATCGGGTATACCTGAGTAATTCATCATGAATCTTACCATCTTTATAAGAGTCCTAATCATTCTTTCAGCTACGCCATTCTGCTGCGGAGTGCCAGGTGCAGTCAACTGGGATATAATCCCTTCTAATGATAGGTAATCCTTAAATTCTCTAAAGATATATTTCCCACTATGGTCAGATCATAGTGATTTGATACTTTTACCCAGACACTTCTTCGTTTCTGCCTTAAATTTTTTGAATTTCTTAAAGCATTCAGACTTACAGTACATCAGGTAAATGCATCCATACCTTGAGTAGTCATCAATGAAACTGTCGAAGTACTCAAAGCCACCTCTAGCCCAGACTGTCATAGGACTACACACATTAGAATGAACCAGCTCCAACGGTTCTTTAGCTTTATAGCTTTTAGCTGAAAAGGGCCTCTTGGTCATCTTACCCTCTAAGCAAGATTCACAGACTAGAAGTGTTTTCACTTCTAATGAACTCAAAGGTCCATCTGCTATTAGTCTATTTATCCTTTTTAGATTAATATGACCCAAACATAAGTGCCAAAGAAATGTTTGGTTCATTAAAGAATGAAACTTTCTCTTATATAGTAATATGGATGTTTTATTCAATTCAGTTAGTTACAGTGTAGGAGAAATAAGAGATATGACATACAGATTATCCACCAACGTATCACAACAAATAAAATGTTTATTTTTCTTCACAACCATAGAGTCACCAAAATGAACAGAATATTTGTTCTTTATTAAGCTCGAGATTGAAATTAATTTTTTTCTAATTGAAGGTACATAAAGATAATTTTTAGAAGAAGTATCCTATCTCTACTAAAACTGAGAGTGATATCTTCTACTGCAATTGCTGCCACCCTTGTATTATTGCCCATATGCAGGTATATTTTTTCATCACTAAGCTGCTTAGTTTCCTGGAATCTCTACAAAGAATTGCAGACATAATTAGTGGCTCCCGTATTTACACACCAGGTATTGGTAGATAACACCTAAACATTTTTCAATCACTAGTGAATAGAAATTACATGGTTTGTTCTACTTACTGAGAAAAATCGGACATTGATTTTTTCAATGCCTAAACTGGTTACGGTGATAGCACTTGCCTCTCGACTTCTTCACACCAGATTTTGGTCCCTTAACTATTATTGGAGCTGTACCTCCTTGTGTCTGAACATTTTTCTTCTTCTTGCCTTTTGGCTTAGATGAAGAACCCTTCTCAGCTATATACACGGAACCTGACTTCCTAAGAACACCCTCGGCTGCTTGAAGTTCCTTAAGAAGTTCTACCAATGAAAAGCTGAGCATGTTCATGATATAGTTCAGGTAAAATTGCTTAAAACTTTTAGGCAGTGGCTGGAGTATGATATCGACCTGGGTTTTTCCGTAAATTTCAGCTCCAAGGATCTCCTATTCATTCATAAGATTGATCATCTTCAGAACATGATCCCTAACTCAGGTGCCTTCAGCCATGTTTGTATTCATTAGAGACTTCATGGCCTTCTGCCTAGCAGCACGATTTTGATCCCCAAACATTTCTTTGAGGTTCATAATCATGTCATAGGCACTGGGAATAGACTGATGCTGATATTGCAAAACATTTGACATTGAAGCCAAAATGTAATAACGAGCCATCTAATCAGCTTTCTGCCACTTCTGATGGGCTTGAGTTTCCTGTTCGGTCGCCCCCACATCAGATATCGGTGGACATATCTCAGTTAATACAAACTTGTAATCTTCAGCAGTTAAGACAATGTCCAAGTTTCGTTTTCAGTCAATATAATTTGGTCCCGTAAGTTTGTTTTTTTTGAGTATTGAAGCCAGTGGGTTGAAAGCCATTTTAATCCTGAGAATCATTTAATTAAAAAATACTGTTAATTATGACGAGCAAAATTTTAAATTTATTTTAATTTGGTTTTCTCTACCATTTTAAAAGAAATTCGCTAGCATCTTGGAACCCTATGAATAGCATACCTCGATGGGAGGACATCTACTATCCATCATATGACCAGACAGGCCAATCCATATTAATTTACTATCTAGGTAACTGACCCTGCCTAGTAAAATTAAATAGTTGACATAGTTTTAGTCTAGTATATAATATCAATGACTCAGATGGAGAGGATACTATTATAAACAGCTAAGTGTTAACCATAAATGGATAAGTGATCCACACTAACAATTATCTAGAATTATTCCTAAAGAAGGTTTGTACTGACGATATCGTAATTATTCTCTCTGATGAGGTGGAATGCTTTACTGCAAATATACAGCGTTTAATTGCATCGTCTACAAATTGATGATGGAAACCGCGAGATTTATCTATGAATAAATTTCTTCTCTCTCTTAGATTTTTAAAATATTTTTTAGGGTTATAAAAATCTGTTTAATTAAAATAAATTTATTAATTTAAAAAATTACATGATTTGAAAGAATCAAACATCTTTCTATATACACAATTCCAAAGATTTCGGTTTGCCAAACCATCTTTTCGTGTTTGAATGCATAACAAATAAAATTTAATAAATGCATAATTTTTTCTTCAGCTTTTAAGCTAAGGTATTGATTAAAGGTATTTATTTATTTTATTTTTCGTTCCACATTTTTTGAAAAATAATAATTTATTTCGATTAAATATTTTTCCATTTAATGAATTCAAAAATCTGGAATTAATTTTCACGTTTTTTCAAGATATTCGATTTTATGAAAAATCATCTTAAACGTGATATTTTGTAAAAAATAAAATATCTAAAGTTTTTATATTTAATTAAAATTAATTAATAAAAAAATTTTATTTTATTTTTTATTACAAAATATTTAATTAAAACCAAAATTTTGAATTAATTAAATTAAAAGGATAAATATAAAACAGATATGCAATCATCCACATAGTTCATACATATAAACATGATATACATATATCTGAATTTTATGATCGAATAGAAACTCTCGTGAGTTTCAAACTCCTATTGAAGATAAGCCGCATCAATCATCTTTCAAGTTTGATTCCTGTATTCCAATTGCATCAGGCTTCTCTGATACACTGTGATATACGAGTATATCACATTACAGTCTACAAAATATATTAGAATATGATCAAAATAGCCCGGGAGAGACAGCACTACTATCGGCCACCAAGAACCGCCGCTGGTGCCACCAAGCCGACACCTTCAGGCGGCTTTTGCCGTCTCATCTGAACTCCATTTTCGACAATTTTTATACCGAAAGCTCTCAAAAATTAGAATTTTTCTGTCCAAAATTTTTCTTGAAAACTACTCAAAAAACAAGCGAAAAAATTGCCTGAACACACTGTCGCCGCACCACCAGCGCTGCTGCCCCTTCGGTGCCCTATTTGGGCTTTTTTCAATGCTTCTTTCATGCCCTTTTTTTATTTTAAAAATAGCTCAAATATCCAGCCACATGTTGCTTCAATGAATACTTCGTAAATAGCCCCGAGACAGCCTTGAAAATAGCTCCAAATAGCGCTGTCCAGCGCCACCACCGCTTTGCCGTTTGCCGCTTGTTTGTGCACTATTTTAGGTCCATTTTTTTAAAAAAATTTTTAGACAATATTTTAATTTATGTTTGCTGCTATTTTATACCTAAAAAATTACTCAAAAAATAGTCCTAAAAATGGGCCAAAAAATCATCGAAACTACCGCCGAACCACCGCCGGCAAAGTCATAGGTGGTGGGCTATTTTGGTGATTTTTTCTCGTTATTTTTGACTTATTTTTGTTGCTGTTTTTAATACATAAATACTGCAAAAAACTCACCGAAAAAAACTATTTCAAACCATTAAAAACTTACCGTGATCCATGGCGCGTAAAAATCGAAACTACTGTTGGTGCTACTGTCATTTTTCGTGTTCTTGGATGTATTCAACCTATTCTTAAATAATCTAAACAGATATTTTAAAAATAGAAACTAACTATTACATCATCATATGTTCCGAAGGCTCACATTCGATCTATCACGGTCAACCCCTGTGATTAAAAAAAATAATCATCATTCAAACCATTCAATCAAACATGTAATAAATGACTATCATAAAACCAGGATTAGAACACCTGCAAAACCAAGTCAGTATAGTTCTAAAACTTATCGGTCCCGATAACCGTAAATAAAAAATAAAACGGCTCTGATACCAATTGTTGGAGGCAAAACTGTCAAGATCATTGTTTTTACAAATAATTTTTGATAAAAAAATTAACTGGATGGGCAAACGCAGTTAATATAGTGTAGGCTACAATAATTTAGAAGAAACTTTTGATGTTGAATAATCAAAATAAAAATCCATGCCACCACAGTTATTTTAGAAGAATACTTTTTTGGTCGATTCTCCAACTACAATTTTTAATTCTGAGTTGAAACTCTGATCAGACCTTCTACTGTATTTCCTTATGCGATTCACGAATATAGTGTAGGCTACAATCTTTCGAGAACTCGTACCGATAGAACCTGGTCAGCTTTAGTCTTGAAGACAAGTTATGAAACTAGTTCAGCCTACCCGCATATTTATAGGACTACAGTAGGGACCTATGGAGTAATTATGAGTATGACTTCTAGTGGAAGACAGACACCCATAGACACCCATAGACACCCATTAGTGGTTTTCGCAATTAAGTAAACCTCATAGTGGTATCTTCAATTATGGAAAACTTGCAGCGATTTCTGTAATTTTTATAAAATACTGAATTATAGTTCACACCACTAAAGAACAATAATTGCATTTTAACCCACAATCTCAAGACAATCTTGCATTGAGCTCATGTTATTAAATGCTTATCATTTCTCCTCACGTTAAGATTCCCGATACCTGTCAATTAAATTTAGTTACTGATAATTTATTTTATTCTGCATCTTATAATTCCTTGGGCCCTTCCACTTAACTTATTTGACCGCCGGATAATCAAATCTATCTACAGGTTTAGTCTGGTCTAAACTTATAAGCTTCCTTAAGGGGTATCGTCAATCTCGATCTTTCGGGACATGGATTCCCTAATAATTAATATTCACCATATAAATAATACCGCTATCTAACTCGCCGAGAATATAGACCCATATAAGATGGCACCCTCCAATGAATCAACAAAATGAATATTAAATATACGCAAATCAATAATTATTTCAGAATTAAATGTATAAGTACTATTGATAATAAATTTGGGTTGTGAATTAATTTATATAGTCAATATAAAATTAATTACCCCAATGTGTCCCATTCAATAAACAGAAAGTGTATTAGCATAGAAAGTCAGAATAATAGATGACGCTATTATCTGTTTCTTGTAACCAAGACAGGCCTACTAAAACTATGTGCTACAGTCGTACTGATAGTATGTTCATTTTCATCTAAACTGTGAACATAAAACTTATATTCTACAAGAATCTAAAATTTGATCTTCTGTGTGTAAGCTGTATTGTACATACTAGATTAAATACTATACAGAATGTTGGATATCTATGCATAACATTAAGGAAATGATACGTATACATTGCTCATAAAGATTCTCATAAAATAGGAAATTAATTTTATTAAAATAAAATTAAATACTAAAAATATGATTTTTAGCATACAACCCTAACATGACATACGGTCTTAAATCAGGATGAGGCCACTTATAATTGAGCAGAATAGAAAGCCTATATGTGGGATGACATCGGCAATCGAAGAAAGCACATATGAACTCCATTGGTACTTTGACGTTTAGAATTTTGTGAAAAATGGAGAATACTCTAAGTATGCTAGCAAAAAGGTCAAAAGAGGGATAAGGAGATATCTGCGCAGTTTTTCATTTGCAGAGGAAAGCTATACAAACAAGGGCATTGTAGGGTCAACAAGTTATGCATTAGTAGTGAAGAAGGTCGAGAATTGATGAAAGGGATACATGTTGGAGTTTGTAGGCCTCGCATGAGCGGGAATATGTTAGCCAAGAAGATCCTGCGACAAGGGTATTTTTAGATGACGATGAAAACAGACTGCATACAGTTTGTGCGGAGGTGCCAGAAGTGTTAGATCCATACGAATCTCATGCACGTTCCCCCATCTCAGCTGTATAGCTTGACGTCGCTGTGGCAATTTTCAGTATAGGGAATCTACGTGATTAGCAGAATAACACCGAAGGCCTCGAATGATCATGAGTTCATCTTGGTGGCCATTGACTATTTCACCAACTGAGTGGAGGCTGCCTCTTACTCTGTGCTGAAAGCCTCCTATATCGCTAGGTTTATCAGGTAGAATATCATTTGTCGATATGGCTTCCCCCATAAGATCATTTCAGATAATGGTTCGCACTTTCAAGGTGAGGTCTTGGACCTTGTTGAAGAATATCGGATAGGGGCCCATAAGTTGTTATCGTACCGACCAAAGTCTAATGGGGCAGTCGAGGCGGCAAACAAAAACGTTAAAAAGATTCTGCAAAAGATGATCAGCTGATACAAGAATTGGCCAAAGCATCTACCGTTTGCACTGTGGGGGTACAAGATGTTGATAAGAGTTTCAACAGGAACTGCGTCTTACTCCTTAGTGTATAGAATGGAAGCAGTGCTTCCCATTGAAGTAGAACTCCCTTAACTAAGAGTAGCGGTTGAGGCTAATATCTCATAAGCATAATGGTAGAGAAACCGAATGGAAAAGCTACTCTTATTTGATGAAAGAAAATTGTAGACTCTATTTCATATACAAGGGTACCAAAGGGCGATAGCTCAAGCGTTTAATAAGAAGGTCAAGACCTGGGATCTAAGAGAAGGTGATTTGGTTCTTAAGAAAATTAGGGCTCCCATTTTTTATCCAAGAGGAAAGTTCAAGCCAAACTGGGCCAGGCCGTATCTGATCAAAACTATTATGACCGGTGGTGCTGTAATCATCATGGATCTAGATGGCAATGCGTTGTCCACTCTAATTAACTTGGACCTGCTCAAAAAGTACTACCATTGAGAGAAAGATAAAATACAAATAAAAGCTCGCTGAGTTGAAAACTGAAAAGGCAGCCTAGGAAAAAGTTAGAGCAGCCCGCAAGGCTAAAACCCTGAAAAGGAGACCTTGGTAAAAGTTAGGGCACCATAAAAGGAGAGTGTTAATACTTGAGAGTAAACTGAGCCCGAACTACGTTAGGGCCTGATTTCACTTCTTGGGATACGTAGGTAGCTTCTTTTAAGAAGTCCGACCGCTTTCTTTGATTAGCCATCTTTGAATCCAAGCAATGATCAATGCAAATTTATTTTTGAGTTTTGATAATAAAATCATTTAAAATCAAGAATCGAAAAACTTGAACTAATTAGGAACCATTTTTAGATAAACACGGGATTTACATTACTTCAGCTCCGATTGCAAGTTTCAAACTCTAAAATAGAAAGAAAGCTATGAAATCCTAAAGAGCAAAGCAAATCTCTCAAATCTTCCTCCTCTTTGCCTCTCGCCCTCTCTCTTCATTGTCTATTTTCTCTCTATCCTGGATCAGCCATGCCTTATACTCTTTAGGGAGCTTTGAGTACTGCAACTCTTGTTTCTCCATCAGTAGACAAGATGGCCGAGCCTCCTAATATCGTGCCAGAAATGGGGCCAAAAGAGAAGATAAGTACATATGACCCCGTATGCCACGGAATATGATCTAACCCTGATCAAATAGCCTCATAATTCAGTGTGGATAATAGAAAGTGGACAGTCGCAAGTCAATTAGCAAGACACTAGGATGATCCGTGGTAGTCAAAGTCATAGTCGATTAGCAAGACCCCGTATGTCAAGTGATGTTTGTCCCCGTCAGGGTGAAAAGATACTGTCTCCAAGTTATTTTAGTGGTGTATATTTGATAGAAAGGGCGATGAACGAGAGCAGCAATACTGTACCTATCTATGCTGATTTTTGTATAAGATTCACTTTCTTCATCAGCCAAATCTACAAAAAGAGGTAAAAGAGGTAAGAGTTGAGAAAAATTAGTAAAAGGAGAGATAAAAAGTGCAAATAAGAGAGATAAAGTAAAAAGAGAGAAGATCTGTAAAAATTGAGAGAAATAATGAAAAAGGATAGAAGAGCGGTAAAAATTGAGGGAAAAAGAGTAAGTGCAAGCGCATATTCAGTTATGTAAAAATGGTCGGCAAGGACTACAAGGTGGAAGGGGCACATGATGATGGGCCCTTGGCACTCGAACCTGAACTAGATGAAGGGGTAGAAGGAGGACATGATGATAAGCCCTTGACGCCCGAACCTAAACTAGATGAAGGGGTAGAAGAAGATGCAAGTAGCTGCAGAGGACATGATGATGACCCTTTGGAGCTCGAGCCTAAACTAGATGAAGGGGCAGAAGAGGTCGGTGAGGGAAACCAAGAGAGCGACCTCAAAAGGCATCAAAAGGTATGAGAGTGCAAGGTTTTTGGATACTTGCGCCCTGCAAATCATCATGAATGTGCCCGTGATGGTTGAATTGGAAGGCAAAATTGGCCCACCTGATGGTGCAATGGAGGGGCCTCGACAGAAGCCTGGGAAGCGGATGAATTAATCATCGAAGACTCGTGGAATAGGCAAGTGGGAGGTGATTAATCTGCAAATATGCTCCTTTAATGAGAGAGGGTTATGGAAAGTCATTGGGCCAAGGGCAGCGTGTTTGTAACCATTAGTGTGTCTTGGATGGAAGGAAACACCAAAGACATGCCAATAAAGGATTGCAGACAAAAGGAAAGGAAAATCAAAAAGGGATAGCTTTGAGTGTTACCTGAAGAAGTAGAGGGCTGACAACAAAGGTAGTGATCATGCCACGATGAACATGGTCTAGACCAATCAAAATCTTGACAAGCACCATCAGAACAAAATCCTTTCCTGACCACATTTGACCCGCAATGTCAACTAGCAAGGAACTTACTCATCCATAAGAGTAAACGAGGAGGTAACGGGCAAGTTAGCAGAAGCACAGGGTATAACGGCGCCGTAACTAAAAGTCGAGATCATCAAGGTCACTAAGAGGACGAAATATGTCTATAATTCGAGGAATATCAAAGCAATCATTAGATGTTAGGAGAGAAGCCTCATTCTCGGATAAGTCACAAAGGCGTATCACTTGTTGCTGATTAGAAGGAAAGGGAGTCAGCACTGCAATAACTTTCTGCAGAGTAAGGTTCAGAATAGCAGTGAACTTTTCTATAGTGAGGCATAATTCTTCGAGACCAAAGAGAAAAACATGAGATTGTAGATCCCATAGCTGTGCAGTGGCCCCTCAGTAGTAGATCGTTGATTTTTATAGTCCTCAGGGAGAACAAAGAGTTGATACCAAATGACGCAAAGTTGAGGCACTTAACGGCTGAAAACTCCTCTATCCATGTGAAGAGTGAGCTATGAAAAGAGGCCATTATGCTGAAAGGGACGAGGAGTGAAGGGCCCCAGTCCACTTTTTATAGGGCATGAAGAGGTTGAACACTAGAAGGCTTGGTAAAGCTCAAGATTCTTGCAACCGTAACCTCCAAGGTACGACCGCAAACTTCTCCTCTGTGCAACCTCGTCCTTCCCCTTGTACTTCCTTGCGATTGCAAGGTCTCAACCTTCCACCTGCAACCTTCAAAGGTTGCGAGTATACCCTTTTTCGTACATTTTGTGTACCTCTTGCTTTTTTGTTTGTTTAATATTTTGTGCTTTCGGATATGACATGCATTTTGTTAAGAACAAAAATAAAATTCTTGCAAAATTTAGCCTATGACTCGAGACTTGTATCATGCAACTAAGACAGTTTACGCAGCAATAACGATAAAGCTTTTCATGCAAGCAAGATCATATGAATAGAAAAGTAAAAGGATCGAAGGCTCTAAAAGTGTAGGGGCACCCTAGCCCATCAACAAATGAAACTGGGCACGCAGGCCCAGAAAGCTAAATATATCAGAATGTATGAAAAATCGTGGAATAAATAAAGTTAGGAGGAGGGGGGAAATCTATGAGCTCTCTCTAATGCCTTTGGTGGACCCGATGTGGAGGGGGAGGTACAAAAGGCCCTGCATCTGAGAGGATAGCCTCGATAGAATCGAACAGCTCCTCCAGGTCATCTTCGTCATCATCACCACTACTAAAAGTAGATATGACCCTAGAACGGCTCTGGACAGATGAAGCAAATCCCCGAGTAGAGTGAGCTCGGGAGGATGCACGGAACCCACAACCTCCTGCAAGACCTCGAACTGGAGCTTGTGGCTGTGAAAGGGGTGGAAAAGATAAGTGCAGGGACATAATATAGAAAAGTGATGAAGAGTTGAATAGTGAAAGAAATCAGGAGGTACTCACAATAGCCTTTGGAGCAAAAGCAATGCTGGTTGCCCAGAGAGAAACATCCTATTGGCGGATCAACGCTCTCAGGTTTGACACTAGGAGCAGCACACGATCCGCCTATGCCTGGCCAACCAACAAGAAGGAAATAAGATCTAGGCGAACTGAACAAAGAAAGGTAAAAAAGAAAAAGAAAGGATAATGACAAACCTAGGTGATGTCAACTCTAAACTCCGGGGTCGGTGGAACTAGAACAGGAAGGTTGAATGGGTGGCCTGCCACAAAGACAGTGATGTCTCACGAGATCTCTGCACTTACTACTCCCCTTACTCCAGCGTCAGCTGCTCCAGTAACTCCCGCTCCTGTGCCGACTACTCCGGCAACCCCAGCTCCTACTCCTGACGCAGCTGCAACCTCTGCTACTCTCGCTCTCCTCCTAGCTCTACCAGGTCCAATTGGGGGAACCCCTGCAGTAATAGGATGAAGACCCATCGGCCCCATCCGGTGTCCCCTCGCCTACATTGCGTTGTCACCTGCAGGCTCCAGCATGGTAGATGCATGAATGCCAACCACCTCTAGCATGATGTCTAGGTCGTTCATGATAGCTATCTGACGCATAAGAGCTGGAGAAGGCATTGAGATCCAAAAATGATCTAGGCTGAGCGACTGGCAGACAACTCTCTCTCCAAGGTACCACTCTCGGTAGAAGGGTCCCTCCAGTAATATATTATTCTTTATTAATTAAAAATAATAACTTTTTTCAAATACTTCTTTATAGTAATAAGAAATATATATTCTTTATACTAGTAGAAAATAAATAATCCTTTCAAATACTTTCTTATAACAAGAAAAGTATATTGTTTTATATTAATTAGAAACAAATCTACTTTCCAAAACCTTTTCTTATAATAATATAAAAAGTATTCTTTTTATATTAACTAAAATGGTACAAATGGTTGCCCCTTATGGCCGCAATCTCCATCCGCGCTCTACAAGTTCGTCGCGCACCCAATTAGCAGCTTCTGTAGTGTGATTTAGGGGAGGGTAACTCTAGCTTTCTGACATCAAAGTGTTTTACTTGAGATAAATGTCACGCCCCGAAATCCAGGGTCACGTGAAAATCCTCCAAACACAAGTTTTAGAGAAAATAGGTTTTTCATACATTCAAATCCACCTGTTGAAATCACAAGAAAACCCAAAATGCATCTCTCATAAGCAGTAAACATCATGTATAACATGCATATGTATATCGCCTTATGGCGTACAAAACTGCCTTCAGGAATAGGCATACCAACAAGAAGGAAAACTATAAAAGTCTTCCATCACCGCGGGCATTACCAAAGCTATTCATGATCATCATCCAAAGCATCACCTGAAAATAATTTTACAGAAAAGTCCCACCAATGAGCCGAAGCTCAATAGAAATAGACTATAAAGCTGTAAAACAGGTAATATGCAATCACATGGTGGGAGCGAACTCAACCACAACCCAAAATGGTTTTCCATCC
>JAUMHN010411094.1:0-36987 GCA_032360265.1 Heliamphora ciliata
AATCGAATATTCAAATTAATTAAATTAACAGGATAAATAAAACCAATAAATATCATCCACGCAATTAAAATATAAAATAAATTAAATGCAAGATAAATATAAATTTCGATTTTATAATCCGATTGAAACTAAAGAGTTTCAATATCCTGTTCTGAATAAGCTTCTTATATCCTGATTACATCAAGATATCCTGATTCTATCCTTATCAGGAATCAAGCCAACAAAACAGCAAAGTCTCGCTAGGATAGTGCTGCCTCTATTTGCCAAAATAGTTTGAGTTTGGAAATACCACTGCTTCTGCTTGCGTGTTAGGCTAGGGAATTAGGTACCGTTTCTTCAAACAAAAGGCTACCGAAACAATCTTGGAAAAGGCACCTACTGTGACAGCTGTGGCGCTGTTTTGGATGGGAATTGCTCAACTTTTTGAAAAACCACACCGAAGCAATAGTGTGCCGGCGCCTGTTGGGATTCCGCACTATTGTGTGCGTTTGGGAATTGCGCTGGATGCTTCATGCGTTTGGAAAACCCACGGCTACTGTTGATGCACCATTTTGGAATTAAAAACAGCTTCACTGCTGTTTAGATTTGCCGGCTGTTTGATTGCAAAAATCGGCGGCTGTATCCTTCACCATATAATTAACCACATATTTCTGCCCCAAATGGAGAAGTTCAGTGATATTACCTACATGCACATATTTGTCATGTGGTGCATCCTTGAACGAAAGAAACTTAATCTTGATTTTTTATTCATCTCTGACATGCTTCAGTCTCACGGGAAATCCAATTCCTTTCTCCCCCACGCAATGTTTCTCACTAAAGTTTTTGGACACTTTGGTGTTAATCTTTCTAAAGAAAAGGTCATTTCTTTTTCCAAACATGACCTTTATGGGCCGTTCACCCTAAAGCATATGCAAATTTCAAAAGTTGATCGTATCTGAACCACCCGTCGTGGTACTTCATCTGCCCCCAGAAACTCTCTTCATGACTTTTTCGCTATACACATTGATTTTGGATCACCTACTACTCCCTCCACCAGAGTTGATGTTCTTGGACCCTTATCTGGTCCTTCTCTTGTTCCTCCTTTTACTCATTTTGAGTTTGCATCTATTTCATCTGTTGGTCCTCCTCTCTCGACTGATCTTTCTGAGGTTATTCTTAGTTAAGGATTTATCCTCTTCCCTTACCAATTTTCAAGCAAAGGTTGACCAAGACTTTTTTGATCTCCATAGCACTATCTCCTCCCTCTCTGATAAGGTCAAACACCTGAATAAAACGAACCGTGGCCTCAGATGAGACATTGAGAATGCTTAAGGCAAACAATTCAAGCTTAAAGAAAGCAAAGAAGAAAAACCTGTTTGGTTAAGGTGCGAGGTAGATCTTGCTTTGGCGGCTACCTTTGGAGTAATGGCATCTGCTGAAAAGAAGGACGAATGAGCTCACTCCTCCAAAGAGAAAGCATCTGAGCGAAGGCAGAAGCAAGAAAAAAAGAAAAAGTTCAAGAAATTCATGGATGATCAGTAATGTGACCCTTTGATGATTCCAAAAGGGGAGAAAAAAGGTGAAGGAAGATGGAAGGGGAGAAGAGAGAAAAACATTTAACTTTTTAACATAATTTTTAGAAGCTTTTGTGGTTTGCTATGAAGAAGAATATGTAATCTTAAGATACATTTCTTTTGTGGTGGTTGGTTGTAAATGTTTGGAACATATATTTCTTTATGATTGTGAATGTTTAGAATTTGAGTATCTCATATATGTTGTTTTAACATTCTTATAGATGGTATCCTTTTTTTTTTTTATGTATGGTTGTATAACCTTTGCTGAATGGTAGCTTTGAAATTCTTTTTGATATGAAATATTGACAGCATGCTCTATATATTATGTTTGATGTTTGGAATTTGAGAAATACTTTGCACATATATGCATGATAAGTGTTTAGCCTTTTTGAATTGATGCACATATTTTAATAAATTCAGAATACTTCTGATTTAAATTACAAATCATTTTAAACATGTGTATTTACACTGTTGTTGAATACCTAGACTTTGAGTTTGATTAAATCTTGCTTAAGGTATGGAGACAAGGGAAGAACCTTTGTTCAAAATCTTTTTAAATGTATTTCAGAAAATATTGTAATCATAAAAAAATGAGAGATTGTTAGCCCAAGGGCTTTTTAATTAAATTTTGATGATTTTTATAATTTATTTTCTTAATTAAATTGATTTAAAAAGGATTATATTTTAATGTTTTCAAAAAAATAATGTTGACATAAATTGACAAATGAGTTAACACCCTTAACCATTTGAAATGACCTTCTTTATCAAATGGATTGACACATAAGTATTCTTAAGTTTGAATATTTTGTGTTGACCCCAATTGATATTTGAATTAACACCTAAAGGTAAAAAAAGCTTGACCCTCTCAAGTATGTTGACACCTTTGAAACTGGAGTTGACACCTTAACATGTTTATCTGAGATATTTTAGGTATTCCACTTTGAGTCGACACAAAATAAATTTTGAGTCGACACAAAAGAACCGAGACTCTCTGCTCTAAAATGAGTCGACAAAAACTCAGTTTGATTCGACACCAAATGATTCTTCACTTTGGTCATTTGGGGATTTTGAGTCAACACCAATTGAAAATGAGTCGACACAAATCTACCGAGTCTGCCTGCAGAATTTTAAGTCGATACCAAAGTCAAAATAAGTTGACACAAAATTACTAAAAGTTTCTATACTTTTTAGTGTTGACACCAAAGGCAATTCGAGTCGACACAAAAAGACCCCTCGAAAAGCTGAAGTACAAAAAGAGTCGACACCAAATGTATTTGTGTCGATACCGTTGTGTTGGTGAGAAGAATGCAGAAATTTGTGTCGACACCAACGAAGATTTGAGTTGACTTAATCAATTGAAGAACCAATTCCTAGAAAAATTGTGTCGACCCAAAACCATTTGCGTCAACACCTGCGACGAAAATTTAAATTATACGGCTGAGTTCAACGGTTGGATTTTTGCCATTTATTACTCCCACCTACCACCAATAGTCATAAATCTTCAAGAGCCTATATAAGAAGTTACTATTCAGCATTTAAAACAACTAGAAACTTACATTTACTAGTGTTTTGCTTAAATCAAAAACCAAATCTCTCAAGCTCTCATTTATTACTCATAACTCCAGCTCTTGTTTTTCATCTCTTTACTCCTCATTTATTGCCAATCATTTTGTAAAAAGAGTGAGTGATATTCATTGAAATACCTCATTTATTGTATCTAAGAGTGAGTCACCCTTTATCCTTTGAGTGAGTGAGTAAATCTCATCAAAGAAGAATGCAAGAGATTAGAAGAAAAATTAGGGCGTGTTTTTCGTAGGATCATCTTAATGTTGTAAAGGTTTTGAATACATCCGTAAGCATTCTACATTAGTAAAAATTCTCAAGGGGAGACTTGGGGAGTAGACGTCGGCTTAGAAGAAGCTGAACCACTATAAATCTCGGTGTCCGGTTCTATTTTTCTATCCCTAACCTCTTTAATATTCGCATTACTTTATTCCTTGATTATACTTGCTATAATTGTTTGTGATATTAAAAGATTTTTGAAAAGGTTTTTAAAATTATTATTATCGTTTTCAAACTCAATTCACCTCTCTTCTTGGATTGTCTAGAACTAACAGGTATAGATGCTCCACCTTCTTTGTTCATCAAACTGAATGAACCTGGACCAAATCCAAGCCACACTTGAATTTAACCCTCTTACGATCAACAATCTTCTCATTTTTTAACAATTTTCCAAACTCCAAACTGTTAGTCTTCTGTGGTAACTCCACCTTCTCTGACATTGCTACTTGTCACTGTTGACTTGAACCACAATCACCCATTTTTCTAGGTGAGCTTGTCTAATTGAGCTCCGCCTTGACTGCTGCACTCTTCTTTTGACTGTCTGACATATTCTGCTTGTCAACCTGACCAAGTTCCAAGTGTCTGTGTCTCGTGCCATTGTGGCGTTGGAATTTTGAGATTTTTTGAAAAAATGGTCAAAAATATGAAAATTCCAAAATGATTGAAAAATATTTTAACACCTTGAAAACCAACCTTTGAAAATCCCATTTTTATTGAAAATGGAGTCGCCACTTAGTTTTTGAGAAAAACTAAGAAAAACAAAAATGACTACTGATCTTAAAAACGTTAACCAGAGAAAAAGGATTCGGGGGCTAAGGTACGAATCGAGGAGGGTGTTAGACACCCCGTTCGCCCAACCGCAAGGTTGTCCTCTACTAAGCATCATTGGTTCTTTGATAAGAATTTCTCAAATACATGAAAATAAAGAAAGTTGAGGCAAAGGGAGAACATCTAAAATCAAATATGAAAAATACATAAGATATGTACAAAGAACTCCAAACAAAACAACTAAGAAAAGAAAATTCAAAATCCTATGAAATGTAATTTCTAACTAAAGGATATATGGAGCACTCCTATATGCAATATTTACAAAAATAACCTAAATTACCATAGTATGCATAAAATAAAAAATCATGCTAGAAGTTACCAAAACTACCCAATCATACTTTTGTTACAAAAATAAGCTAAACTACTCAAAACATGCATTTAAAGAAAATAACCAAAACATACACAAATATATATTTGAGAGACATTAACATGATTAGTATTTAATACCAAATGTAAAGAAAACTTACTAACAAGTAAAATAATGGTTTCATGACAAAGGGAATTTAAAAGTTTGAAAAAAAGGAAGACAAAGAAGAAATTTATAAAGAAAATCATACAAAAATGAAAAAGTAAGAAAATATTATTAAACAATTGAAAAAGAAAACTTGATTATTTATATTCACATTAAAACAAAATAAAGTGAAAAGAAAAGAAAATTACAATAAAAATTAGATTAAAAGACCTTTATTATTTTTGGGTTTAACAAAAAAAAAATAAAAGGACAATAAGGTAAAATTATAAAAAGAAAAGAAAACGAAATGGAAAAGAAAGAAAGGAAATGGAATATTAAAAAGAAAATAAAACTACATTGCAAGGCAAGGAAAATAAAGCTAAAAAAAAAAGAAAAGAAAAGAAAAAAAAGATGTTAGAAAGAAAAATTACACTATTATTAAAGAAAAGAAAAAAAAAATAAAACCTAATAAAGGAACATTAAGCAAATATTAAAAGAAAAGAAAAGAGAAAGAAAAATAAATGTTAGAAAATTAAACTAATACTAATAAGAAAAATTAAACAACATTAAAAGGAAAAAGAAGGCAATGGAATATGAAATCAAATTAATACTAGAAAAATAAAAGAAATCAAAATATAACTATTTAATTGTCAAATATGAATATAGTATTGACAACTATATCCATATGTATGCAAGTGCATTATTATAACAATTAACAATATTAATTAGTTGTAATTGTCAAATCATATTAGCACTATTTAATGAATTAATGAAAGAAAAAAAAAAACAAATGTGTTAAGTGTGAATGTGAAGAAATTAATAACTAAACAATGAACAAATTACATAAGGTAACTTAAACAATAAACGAGGTTAATTACGTAAACAAAAGAAGCATACAAATTAAAATTGAAAGTTAACCCGATCACTCCACAAGAGAGAAAATGGAGTTTAGAAGGATCGGGGATCCAAACGAGGTACCTAGATTGCCGAGAAATCCTCAAGTAGGAAATGTGCTTCAATGGGTCGATCCTCGGGTGATGATCCAAGCAAGGCTCCAATGTAGGAGGTTTGGATCTCAGTATTTCGGTAGGGTTACGGCGTCGGGGATCGCAATTGCTCGGCACCTCGGCAGAGCTTCACTATCAAAACCTCCCTCTAATTTTCTGTCCTTGAAAACGTACCAGAGGTACGGTATTTATAGAGTTCTTCAGCCAATGAGATGTTGCCACGTTTTTTGGACACGTCAGACCATTTGAAGTTGGCGGTCGGCATGTTTTTGAAAGTTTCCATAAAGTTCTATTGCAGTCGCCATGATGCAAGCTGGAGGTCGCCATTTTTGCTAGGGTTTCCACAAAGTTCTATGGCGGTCGTCACAATGAACATGGCGGTCACCTTACTTGGGCGGCAAGTTTCGTTGGTTCGACAAAATTTCATTGGTTTGAAGGTTCAGGGTTCAAATGCCGAGCTTAGGTCACTTTCCGAGGATTGAACTGAGATACTGTTCCACCTGTTTTCATCATCGAATTCACCTAAGATTGGGCGGGGTCAAATTGAGATGTCTACAGTTGCCCCTCTTTGATATAATTTGCATAGCAATGCTGAGGCAGGTTATATCAAATATCCCAAGACAACAGCCATTTGACCGAGCCGCCAATCTTAGGCCACAAGTACGCAAGCATGCATATGATGTTGGTTGTACTCAAATTTTTATCGAATAGCCTACGTACCCATTTTGTTAGGGATCAGACCAGAACGTAGTTCATGGGGCAAAATGCAAGGATGCAATATAAGACTAATCATGATGCATGACAGGTACAACATAATGCAAACATGTATAATGAGAAAAATATCAATCAGTTTTAGGTCGTGAAATGACCGATAGGTTAGTTTAGGGTCATGAGGAGGACCGAGGAATCAGTTTAGGGTCATGAGAAGGACCGACGATTCAGTTTAGGGTCGTGAGAAAAATCGAGGAGTTAGTTTAGAGTCATGAGGAGGACCGACGAGTCAGTTTAGGGTCATGAAGAGGACCGAAGAGTCAGTTTAGGATCATGAGGAGGACCGAGGAGAAAAACGTCAAATTAATAGGTCGAGTTAAGACCTAAAAATACGGGATAAAAGCAGGGTAAAAATAATTAAAGCTAAGTTACGACTTAAAATTAAATTTACCAGAAAGGATAACTGCGAATTAATAGGTCGAGTTAAGACCTAAAAATTCGAAATGAGGTTTGAGACAAAAAATAATTTAAAAGCCAAATTACTACTTAAAAATTAAACTTATCGGAAGGATGAGCGTTGAAACAAATCACCGCACAAAATTATTTTTTGGAAGATACGTAGGTTAAAGAAAATTATATTTATTTATTTATTTATTTTTTACAATAAACAAAACACATATGAATAAAATAAACACGCATAAAATAAAAGACCCCCAAACAAACCCCTCAAACCCCCACAACATAACCGTTGGACAGCCTGGCGAGCCGTTTTCTCCTCTGACATAGCGGTCGCCATTATCAAAACCCTTCGCAAGTGGCGATCGCCGGATAAGATCCCCTATAACACGGTGGTCGCCATGTGTCTTTTGGGAAACAAGACGGTTGCTGACTTATGAGATGGCGACCGCAAACTCTATGCGCGTATACAGCCCTCCAGGCAAGCGGACCAGGCTCAGTTGTGCACTCTCTCACTCTCTCTCTAGCTCTCTCAAGCTCTCGAACTTTCTCCCATCTCTTTCTTGCTCTCCTTTCTTTCTAGCCCTTGTTTCTTCCCCTTTAGTCTTTTCTCTTTGTTTATCTTTGCTTCCATACGATGTTTACCCTACTTTTTGTGATTCCATTTCTTTTCATGGCGGGCTAGGGCCAGGGAGATGAGGATTTAGGGGCACGACAAGGCCCCTTTGCTACTGGGAGCTCCTCTATGGGTGTCCTTCCTGCCAGCGGAGTTACTTCTACACAGCCCACTGCTGTGATGGACACTCTCATTCTTGAGGCGGAGCGCGCTTCTCGTCAGGCTGAGAAGGAGGCGCGAGCAGCTGCCGACGCGTAGGCGGTTGCAGATGCTGTTGCTGAGGCCGCTGTGGCCGATTTCTTAGATCCCGATGCTGGAGAGGGTCATCCGGCACCCTTTGACCCACATACGTATGCCCTGCTACCTCATTGCGTGGTTCCACGTGGGTTGAGACGCTACTAGCTTCCAGCCGATGTTGTTGCAGCCAACATCCTTCTACGGGAGCCCGACCATCATATCTCTTGCCAACGACCTTCGGTATGTACCCTGTCCTTACTGTTTCAAATATCAAAAAATGATATATCAAACATAGACGCATGCCTAGGATCCCCCTATGTGATGATGATGTGATTTGACTATGATGATTTATTTTGATGTGTTTGATGAATGATTTTGATGATGCGGATGATGATTGGGATTTGAACTTAACTTAGGTACCTATGCAATGGAGATTAAAACAGTAGGGACACTTTAGGATTTGAACAAACGATAAAATGAGCAATTATTTTAAAGTTAAAAAGACATGAATTTTTTTTGGGGCATGAATTCTAAAGGGGTGATTTTCAGAAAATCTAAAAAGTTTAGGGGCAATTTTGTCAGAATCCTAAAATTTGGGACAATTTTTTCACAAACTCTAGAAATTTAAGGGGTATTTTTCGAAAATCTAGAGAATTAGAAAAACTTTTAGGAAGATTTTTAGAAAATCCTAGAAAATCCTAGAAATTTGAAGAAAATTCGGGAACTTTGAGGAAAATTTTAGGAATTTTGGAAATTTTTGGAGAATCCTAGAAATTTGAAAAACAAATTAAGAAAATTCTGGAACTTTGAGAAAAATTTTAAGAAAATCATAGAAATTTTTAGAAAATTCTAGAAATTTAAGAAAATTCAAAAAATTTTAGGATGATTTTTTTTTTGAAAGATTGGGGTAAATTTTCAAAAACTCCTAAAAAATTAATCCTAAGAGGTTCGGGTAAAAGGAGCAAAACACAGAATTTTTTTTTTTTGGAAGAATAGTTGACACAAAATGATAGAGGTTTGCCTTACGCGCCATGGTTTAGGATTACTAGGATATGCAGAGGTCACGAACCTAGGGTTAAAGTGCCTAGTTTTCTAGGGCTCAAAAAGAACCGAAGGACCGTTACCTAGGGTTTGAATGATTTGCTTGATTTATCAGGACTTGCATGTTTCATGTGTTTGATCTGCTCTTTATGTATCCTTTATTTGTCTTTTCTTTATAGGCTGGTCACTATGTCCGAGGCTTCGGAGGTTCAGTCTCCGGGGAGGTGTTGAAGTGGTACGATGCCCTCTCTGCTCCTAGCCGGGCCATTATTGATGCCTCCAGCTTTGCTCGATTCATACCCCTGTTGGGTAGGATGAGCAATGATCGGGTTTGGCTGAAGGCCCTGGCGGAGCGGTGGTGGGATACCACCAATACCTTCCATTTCACCACCTTCAAGGCTACTTTGACGCCTCTGGATTTTACGCTTATTACCGGCATTCGGGTTGGAGGAGCTCCCATCCCGTTTGATCTGTGCATAGCCTAGTCGACTGACGCGCTGTTGTACTTCCTCAGGGCCATTCCTGCTCAGATGGATAGCGACAGAGTCAGATACACCTGGTTCTTCGAGCGGTTCAGACATTTTCAGTGCACCGAGCCTCGCCACTACGAATGGGTCGCCCGGGGCGTCTTGATGTATATGTTCGGTACCTCCTTGTTTTCGAACAAGGAGAACACCGTTCATTTGCATTACTTGGGCAGCCTGGCTTGTCTTGACTGGGTTGCTACTTATGATTGGGGAGGAGCCGCACTTGCTACACTTTACAGCTTCATGCAGACATTGATCCAGTTTCCCCAGGAGCTCAGCATCAGGGAATATTGGAGAGTCTAGGAGGTATGATTTAGTTTCTGCACTTTTTCATTCATCCCCATTTTCTGTTATTAACTGCTTGCTGACATCTTCTTCTTTCCAGTTGTGGACCTACGAGTTCATCGGGCTTCACGTCCCGGCGAACTCTGCAGCAGACCCTTCAGTCATTCCCCGAGCAGCCCGGTGGTCCCGAGGGCTGAAGGGGAAGAAGGCCGGGGGGAAAGACATCGACCAGTTTTGGGTCTCATTGAACCGGCTGACTCCCGACCAGGTATCTTTATTTACTGCCTACTATTCTGTATACTGCTTTCTTATACTGCTCACTGCACTGTACTGCACCGTACTGTATTGTTCATCATGCTGTATGGCTTACTGTTCCTTGCATTGTACTAGACTTTGAATTGTTACAGGTCCACTGGGATGTCTAGAGGGGCATAGAGGATCGGGTCGGCGCAGATTTGATGCGCAGCCGGGATATCACTCCCAGGTAGATCCTACTGGAGGGTTTATTTGGACGGGAGTACTATCTAGGAGAGCAAGTGGTTCGCCAGTCACTTCGCCTAGATCACTTCTGGATCCCAGTGGTTCCTCTGGCCTGTATGCACCGGACTGAGCATCTGAGCTGGGTCGATCTTTTCCTCGAGCTGGTGGGACTCCTGCTACTGAGCAGCTAGTGGCGGAGGGAGATTACACCGCATGGGCCCGGGCCCATCTACTTGGTCCATTAAGACCCGACCCGATTGCCCTAGGTGGCAGGAGGCGTAGGCACATGTCAGAGGCTGCTGATGTTGCTGCGGGAGCTGGAGCTGCTGCTGCTGGGATGAGGGGGCCAGAGATCCCATGGGATATTCAGACCATTGCATACGACTTCCCTTTCTCTCTACCAGTCCCTATTTTGCCAGCGCCAGAGTTTAGGGCTGACATCGGCCAGGTTAGTGTGCTACCCTTCCTTCAGTCACCTGTTCTTTTTATCTGTCTAGTTTTCTTGAACCGTTCTCCTTTGTAGGTTGATCAAGCTTGGTTAGACCGTACAATGCTAATGGTCACCGGCTTGAGGGTATTGGTCCGGTAAATGGATGCCTCGATGCGGGTAGCCAGCATCGCTTTCACACCAGTCGCCGTTGTGAGTAGCTTGCGTGTTCTTTTCGGTTTTTTTGCATTTTTCTGTCTTTATTCCGCTCTGAGTCTTGCTTCTCTCTTGACAGCCTCCAGCTATGGCTACTGGCATAGTGCCGCCACAGGCTCCAGTTAGGCCTCATGCTCCAGCCCCAGCCCCGGTTAGAGGCCGTGGTTCCCGGGCATCTTCTCGGGCTCGTTCCAGAGGGTCAGTCTCATCTGCTCGGAGCTAATCCCGAGTTGTCTCTTCCTCTGGCAGTGACGACGGTGATGACTTCGACAGGCTCTTCGAGGATGAAAGCTCAGAAGAGGCCGGCCCTTCCCGTCGAGTCCGCTCGAGGCACATATGAGAGAGAGTGTGAGCTTCCCTCTTCCCAGTTTTACTTATTTTCTGATATGTTTATTTTGATGGGCCTGTGTGCCCTAGTTTGATACATTTATATACATTTATCTGCTCCATGGGCCTGTGTGCCCCAGTTTACTGTTTATTGGGCCTAGGTGCCCTGGTTTTTACTTTGACATATTCGAGATGCCTTTTGGGCCTTAGTGCCATTTATTACTTCATTTGTTCATTTGTTTCATAATTTTCCTTTATTTGTTGTTTAAACTGCCTTGGATGCATAATTCAAATGCCATAATTTATACAGATCACACAAACTTCAAATTGACTCACACTCGCCATAATACAATATAGCGATCGTCATTTTCCAAAAATGTTCACTTGGCGGTCGCCCGTTTCAACATGGCGCTCGCCTGATCAAAGGAATAATATCACTGTACTATGCTTTTTAGAGTTGGCGATCGCCAGTTCCAAGATGGCGGTCGCCATTTTGAACATACCTTTTATCAAAATTTTGATTTTTTGCCCTTTTCTGCCTTATAAATATAGCCCTGGAGACCCCATTTTCTGTCACTTCAACTCAAATGGCTTCTTCCCTTTCTGCATGGGTCGAGGTATTTTCCCATATTGTGCGTTTGAACTTTATCCCTTTCGGTATCAACTCTTTATTTCCTCTCATGACTATGAAGACTGATGGTCCTTTGTTGGAAACTGCTGCCCGGCTATGGGATCCTCAGTCCCGTGTCTTTCGGTTCGGTCTTGAAGAGTTATGCCCCACTGTGGAGGAGTTTGCTACTATCCTGGACTTGGCTTCGTGGAGTCCTGTCGTTCCTACTTTCTCCTTTTCTACTTGGCAACAGGTGACGCAACTTTGTCGTCTGTCTAAGATGGAGGCTTCTTTTCTGACATCGGGTGACTACCTTGACATTCCCTAGATCATTGACAGATTTCGTCCTACCGATGACCTTAGCGACCTTGACTTTTAGCTGCGACGTCATTATGCTCTTTGCTTATGTCATATTGCTCAGTATCTTCTCATTTCTCCTGATTGGCGAGCTAGCTGTGTTCTGGTTGACATTGCTGATCAGATATGGATGGGGAAGGACTTTGTGCCACTTGTCTTAGCCGAGACATTGCTAGGCTTAGACGCTATTCATCATAGTGAGACCACCACCTTTGCTGGCATCCCTTTACCTCTTCAGGTAAGCTCAACATCTTTTTCTGCATCAAGCTCTCTATCATACTGCAAAGCTCTTTTCTTACTAGTCTAACTCTTACTACAAATTTGGTTGATGGAGAAGGTGAATCTTATACAAAAGCCTTCCACTGACAGGCACAATGCCACTGCTTTCCTTTACCGCCCGCGTTATCAGATATGTGACACCGAGGCAGCCTGGCGATAGTATCTTTCTTCTTTGACTGGCCCAGATATTACCTGGCAGTGTCCTTGGTGGCGAATCCCTACCATGACTTTGACTACTATGGATCATCCTGGTGTTTTGCTGTTCGGCCTTCGTCAGACTACCTTCTATTACCCTCATTGAATTATGCGTCAGTTCGATAGCAATCAAATTATCTTTTACAATATCTGAGACCGTTTATCTTCATCTGTAGTATGGGCCCCATTTCTGGCATTGTATCAGGAGCCCTAGCCATCCCGCTCATTGATGGAGATGCAGCAGCTGTAATGTCCCGACCTTTCTGCTGAGTATAAGATGTGGCTAACACAAGACAGGGAGAAGAAGAATAAAGAAGAAGGGAATCAGGCAGCGAAGAGGAGAAAGATTTGAGGCCTCCTACTTTGTTTTAGAAAATTTCATAACTTTCATCTTTATTTTGTAGAGTTTTTGACTTGCGTGTCCTTCCTTTCTTTTTTTTTTTCAAAAACTTTGTAACTCCAATTAAAGTAATGGAAAAACTCCCACTTCATGTTTAAGATGGTTTAAATTTATCCAAAGTTTTCAAGATTTCAAAGGTTAGTTTGCATTGGTCTTACTTAGTTTCAAAGATGATTAAAAACAAAGAATGTGGCCGAACTTCTTAAAAGAAGCTGTCTACGTATCCCTAAAAGATGGAATCATGCCATAACGTAGCTTGGGTTCGGTTTTCACTCGGGTATTAACACTCTCCTTTTGTAGTGCCCTAACTTTTGTCAAGGTTGCCCTTTCGAGTTTTCGGCCTTGCGGGCCGCTCTAACTTTTGCCTGAGTTAGCTTTTCAATTTTCAACTCAGCGAGTTTTTTTATTTTATCTTTATTTTTACCTCAAGGATAGTACTTTTTGAGCTGATCGAGGTTAACTGGAGTGGAGAACACATTGTCGTCTAAATCCATGATAATGGCTGCACCACCGGTCATGATGAGAAATGGTTCGGACCAGTTCGGCTTGAACTTGCCTCTCGGGTCAATAATAGTAGCTCTAATTTTCTTAAGAATCAAATCTCCTTCTCTAAGGTCCCAGGCCTTGACCTTTTTATTGAATGCTCGAGCTATCCTCCTTTGATAACCTTGTACATGAAACAGAGCCTACAGTATTCTTTCATTAAACAAGAGCAATTCTTCCATCCGATTCCTATGCCATTCTGCTTCTGAAATTCTGGCCTCGGTCACTACTCTTAGTGAAGGGATTTTCATCTCAATGGGAAGCACAGCTTCCATCCCATACAGTAAAGAGTATGGTGTAGTTTCGATTGAAGTTCTGATCGACGTTCGGTATCCCCAAAGTACAAATGGTAGATGTTCCAGCCAATCTTTGTGTGAGTTGATTGTCTTTTACAGAATTTTCTTGATATTTTTGTTTGTTGCCTCAACTGCTCTGTTGGTTTGCGGCTGATATGGTGAGGACTTGTGAGCCACTATTCGGTATTCTTCGAAAAGATTCAGGACCTCCCCTTAGAAATGTGAACCATTGTCTGAGATAACCTCATGTAGGACTCTATACCGGCAGATGATGTTTGGCTTGATAAACTTAGTAACATGGGAGGCTTTCAATACCGAGTAGGAGGCTGCTTCCACCCACTTAGTGAAGTAATCAATGGCCACTAAAATAAACTCATGTCCATTGGATGCCTTCGGCGTTACTTTGCCAATCACAACAATGCCCCATACTGAGAACAACCATGGTGACGTCAGGTTATACAGCTGAGACAGGAGAACATGCATAAGGTTAGCGTGAATCTGACATTTATGACACCTCCGCACGAACTGTATATAGTCTATCTCCATTGTCATCCAAAAGTATCCTTGTCGTAGGATTTTCTTGGCTAACATATTTTCGCTCATGTGTAGCCCATAAACTCCTGTGTGTATTTCTTTCATCAACTCTTGGCCCTCTTTAGTGTTTACACACAGCTTGCTGACCCCAGAATGTCCTCATTTATATAGTCTACCACCGCAAATGACGAACTGTGTAGATAGCCTTCGTATCGCCCTTTTGTCCTTTTTGCTAGCAAACTTGGGGTATTCTCCTTTCTCCACGAAATTCTGAATGTCAAAGTACCATGGAAGGCCGTCAGTTCTTTCTTCGATTGCGGCCGTCAACTCATATGCCAGCTTTCTCTTTTGTTCAATTATCAAAGGTCTCATTTGAACTCCAGGTAGTATGTCAATCATAGATGCTAGGGTGGCTAGTGCAACAGCGAACTTGTTCTGTAGTCTTGGCACATGGGTGAAGATTACTGATTCAAAATACGGTATCAGTTTCTCTAGCTTTTGATGATAGAGAATTAAGGTTAAGTCCTTAACCTTCCACTCTCCTCTTGCTTGTGAAACTACCAGTGCTGTATGTCAGATGATTTCCAGTTTCTTTACCCCTAGTTCTAGGGCTGCCTCCAATCCGACTAAACATGCTTCATACTCAACCTGATTGTTGGTTACTTCAAAATTGAGCTTTAAGGACAAGGGTAGGTGTGATTCGTCAGAAGTAACAAAAGGACTCCTATTCCATAACCATATTGATTGGATGCACCATCAAAATATAGAGTCCACTTATCATCCCCGACTTTCATCAGTTGTTCGTCAGGAAACTAAAACTCTGTCTTCACCTCCTTCGACTGGTTGATCGGTTAGAAATTCTGCCACTGCTCTGCCTTTAACTGACTTTCGGGTGACATATTGAAGATCAAACTCAGATAATAACAGCAACCATCGGGCCAATCTTCCTGTCAGTGCTGGCTTTTCAAATAGATACTTCAACGGGTTCATCCGGGAGATGATGTTCATTGTGAAAGACAGCATGTAGTGCCTTAATTTTTGGGAAGCCCAAACCAAGGCCTAACATGTCTTTTCCAGTGGTGTGTAACGTATTTTTAACCTTGTCATCTTCTTGCTTAAGTAGTAGACGACCTTTTCGATTCCAGTTTCACCTTCTTGTGCTAGTAGACATCTCATAGCTGAGTCAGTCACTGACAAGTAGAGGATTAGTGGTCTGCCAGATTCAGGAGGAGTTAGGACAAGAGGATTTTGCAAGTACTGTCGTACGGTATCAAAGGCGTCTTAGCATTTCTGATCCCACTCTAACTTGACTCCTTTTTTTAGCAGGCAGAAAAGCGGGTCGCAAGTAGTTGTCAACTTATAATCGACTTATAAACTGTATTTTACCCAGGAAGCCCCTGACTTCTCACTCAGTCCTCGGAGGAGGCATTTCTAGGATTGCTTTGATCTTCGAAGGGTCCACTTCAATGCCCCGTTGAGTGATCATAAATCTGAGCATTTTTTCGACAATGACTCCAAATGCACACTTCTGTGGGTTGAGCCGCATCTTATACATTTGAATCTTTTTAAAGAACTTTAGTAGTGTCGTGATGTGACCATCCCGATCCTTGGATTTGACTATCATGTTATCCACGTACACTTCGACCTCCTTATGTATCATGTCATGCAGCAAAGTAGTGGCAGCCCTGTGATAGGTTGCCCCTGCATTCTTCAAGCCAAACGGCATTACACGATAACAATAGGTGCCCCATGATGTAGTGAAGGTCGTCTTTTCTCTGTCCTTGGGATCCATCAGAATCTGGTTGTACCCAAAGAAGCCATCCATGAATGACAACAGGACATGCCCTGTTGTACTATCTACCAAGACGTCAATGTGTTGCAGCAACAAATCGTCTTTTGGGCTAGCCTTATTGAGATTCTAAAAATCCACGCAGACTCGGATACGGTTGTCCTTCTTTAAAACTGGCACGATGTTAGCTACCCACTTCAGATACTCAGTTACCATCAGGAATTCGGCATTGATCTGTTTGGCAACATCTTCTTTGATCTTCAGAGCCCACTCGGGCTGGATCCGTTTCAATTTTTGTTTGACCGGTTTAGCATCGGAGTATAGAGGGATATGGCGTTGAACAATGTCAGGATCAATTATAGGCATATCCTCGTAAGACCATGCAAACACATCTTTAAACTCTTTTAATAAAGTTGTTAATTGCTTTTGTTCAGCTGAGGATAAAGAAGAACTAATTTGCACATTTTGTGAGTTAATTTCATTACCCAGATTTATTGACAAAGTTTCTTCAATTATTAGTTGGGCGTGTATTTTTTCTTCTCTTTTTATTAAAATTTTTATTTCTTTGGAAATATCTCCGCCGAATTCAAAATCGTCAAAAAGCATATGAAATAAATCAAACAAAGTAGAGTAACCAGAAATCTTGTTCATTTCATTGAAGGAAGAAGGGATTACAAACTCAAAAGCATAAACAGGGGGGTGCACAAACAGAAGTACCCTCAATCACAAACTCAGACTCAGACTTGGACCCAGAATAGACAATATGTACATCAGATGACTCGATGGTCCAATTTTTTACTTCTTTTGTGGTTGCATCAACAATGAGCTTAGTGCAATCGGCTGGTGCACTGAAGCCCATCATGAAGCAGTCTGAGTCGGTTACTTGCAGCTGTGCTATCTTTTCGTTGAACAGCACTCTCATGTCGGTACCATCAAGCTTATCGGCCCAATCTTTCTCTTGGACCTTCTTTTCCTCCTTTTCTTTTTCCACTATTTCTTCCTCTTTCGTGTCAGACAACTAATGGCCGAAAAAGATCTCCAATCCTGGCAGCTTTTGATTGGTTTTTTCGTCGATCCACGACTCTGGAAAGTCATAATACGGAAAATCTTCCCCTTCCTTGATGAAGTACCCATTGAGCGTTCCGGTATAATTGACCTTCCTTCCCTTCTTAAGCCCTTCCAGATCTTCTTCTGTTGGCTTATATCCAAGACCAAAATGGTGTGAAGTCAGCAATACTTGAATGGGTTCTGGGATTCCCTGCTGCTTACATCCCAATCCCCTACCAGGAAAAAAGGACATTTTCTTCATCATTGTTATTGCCCGCGGGTTGATATAACTTTCTTCTTCATTCATCAGCATCTGAACAGCCTGTGCTTCATCAAATCAGAAACTACAGAGCAACAGATGAATGCTGTTCTCCCCGTGATTAGTCAGAACTACTCCATTTCTTATTAGTTTCAGTTTCTGATGGAGAGTAGATAGTACGGCCTGAACATTTGGGTCATGCAACCAAGGTCCACCCAACAACAAGTTAAAAGACGCCGGTACATCTAGTACATGGAACTCGACTGACGTTTCCAAGGGCCCTACTAATATTGCAAATGATACTAGTCCCAGTACGTCCCTCCTTGTGTTATCATAAGCCCGAACCCCTTGATTGCTTGGTATGAATTTCTTCGTCTTTAGTCCAAAATAGAGTGCTGTTCTGAGCGGACATACATTTAATGCAGACCCGTTATCGATAAGAGTCACAGGGACCCATTTATCCAGGCACTTAACGGTAATGTGTAGCGGCTTGTTGTGATTTCTTCCCTCTGCTAGCAGATCTTTATCGAAAAAAGAAATGACCTTTGGTTCAACTACCGGCAGAATAAGTCCAATCAGTTGCTCCGAGGTTGCCTCTATTGGAACGCTGACTTTATTCAAAACCTTTAGCACAGCTTGCCTGTGTTTGTGCGAGGCCATCAGTAGCCCCCAAACGCTGATGTTAGCTTGTGTCTTCCTTAACTGTTTCAACACTGCATCATCTTCTTCTTCTTGTTCTTTCTCCTTTTCTTTTCCACTTGGTTGCACCTTTTCTAACTGGGCTGGCTTGAAATGTCGCCCACTTCTGGTCGGATGTTCTATCTCCTCCTCAGGGTCCCATAATCCAGTTATTTCATCACTAGTCTGTCGCACTTCATTCACAGGTGGAGGGCTTTCAAATGCCCACAAATTGCCCAAATCACTGATTGCCATTCTTCCTTTCCTCTCCTCATCATCTTCTATAGCCAATGTATTGTCGACTTCCTCCCAGATGTCTTCCTCGATAAAATTCACTTGCTGTTCTCGAGCAGCCCAAAAGTCAGTCCACTTGGCTTCGTCTGATTTTAATATGATTCTTACCAGCCAGTAGGACTGCATTTCATCCACATATATTTCTTCCTCAAAAAGTTGGGGAAGGGTAATGCCATCGAGCATGTGACCGAACCCATATGGTCGGGATGGGTAATCTAAAGGCCAATCATCTTTTTCATTGCGCTCCTCTTCTTGTTGGTAGATTTGGATTATCGGTTGATACCATTCCCAGGCATTATCATTCCATTCTTTCATCCTGTCTCGACTGCCTCTAACCATCATGAATGAGCATGCTATCTGATCCTCAGTTATCGAAACATGAGGGCGTGGTAGGTATGCTGAACAAATGTGCTGACTCGGTTCCTCTAATACCTCGAGAGACATGTAATTTACCCCAACTTGCCTAGCATGATTCGTCAAGGGGTTAGTCGTTACGTTCGGCTTTAGAATAGCGGATGGTGGCAGGATCACTTTATTGTCAATGAGATTTTGGATTTCATGACGCAGTCTCATACATTTATCAGTCAAATGCACAGGACCTTGGTAGAAGGCGCAGTATTGAGAAGCATTAAACCTTGGCGGTAGGGGATCAAGTACAGGCATGGGGTCTAATGGCTTGATGAGCCCTTTCTCGACGAGTCGATTCAGGGCGGTGGATAAAGAAATGTTGAGGGGAGTGAACACCTTCCTTGGCCTTTGTTGCTGTTGGCTATTATCTGACTGTTGGGCGTTATTGGACCGCTGAGCAGAAGAAGATGGTTTCAGCAAGTTTACCTCGTTTGAGCGAGACACGAGATTTGTGGTAGCATATTGGTTTTGGTTATTTGTGGGGAAGGTCCTCCTGGATTTCTGGCTCGGCTCGGCTTTTTTAATATCCCCAGATTGTACGGCGTCTTCTATCTGAACTCTAGCATCAAACAATTGCTCAAAGGTAGACAATGGCTGCGTGATAAGGTACCGTTTCAGTGGAGACTGCAGATTCTTCACTACTATCCTCACCTGCTCTTTCTCAGAGGGCCAATTTATCATCTTGATGGCCTTACCTCTCCAGCGGGTTAGAAAATCAACAAAAGACTCTCTGTTCTCCTGTCGGGTTATTTCGAGCTCTCGGGTAGTTACATCAAGTTGGACATTGTAACTATACTGGCCGATAAAAGTTGTTGCAATGTCTTTTTAAGTTCTGGTTTTGGCTACATTGAGCCAGAGGAACCATTTCTGGGCTGCCCAAGAAAGAGATTGGTGAAAGATCTGAGTCTTCAACTGGTCATTAATTTCCATTGGCGACAGGGTACCAACATACATTCGGAGATGAATTCTGGGATCTCCGGTTCTGTCAAATTTTTATGTTAGGCATTTAAAACATTTTTGGTAGTTTTGCGTCTGGAAACAAACACATTCCTCGATCCCTTAGGCCTTTCTAAGGACCTTTTCCATCCGGTCGATCTTCTCAATTAGTGTAGATTCTCTAGACTGCGCAGTGTTTTCTTCCTCAACTATCATCTAACGAGAGTTCTGTGGTGGTGGTGGAACAACCTACGGTCCATCGGGGACTTGATTATCATCCCAAAAGTCTTCGGTATTCTCATTCGTGTCATTCAGTTGTCCATTCACAACAGGAATACGAACTTGAATTGCCCGAATCTGTGCCTGACATTGCACTTGAGCCTAGATCTGTTGCTCTATGGCTCTCTGTATATCAGTAATCGCCCTCATTAGGGATGCCAGATTCATTTCATTTTTTGTCATTTCAGCTGACTCAGTTGGCTATTCGGATACCCTACAAGGTCTGCCCGATCCTGACCTCACCTAGACATTCTGACAACAAATAGCAGATATCCCAGATACTCAAAATAGCAAATCATGAGCAGATAAATACGGAGACTAAAACAATGCCCCTGTCGGGCTCATGCTGGTAGCATAACAGGGTAATCCAAAAACCAGAATGACGGTTAAGAAAGGGAAACCACTAAATTTTAGAGGAAAAGCTCATCTAAAACGAGAAAATAGACAGCACTTCGGCAAGGAAATAGAGCTATGTTGACTGAAATGGTTTAACCTAAAAATTCTAAGAAAAAATGGGCAGCATAACGATAAAGAACTAACTCTCACGGGTATGACAAGGGTTTTGAAAGAAACGAACCTATGTCGGGGGGAGGAAACCAATGACCCGGGAAGAACCCGAAGGAGAGAGAAACTACCCTAGAGGTTTTAAAACGAAACACGGGTGGGACCCTGAGAAAAAAACTACGGCGTAAGAACCAAACATGGTGAAAGACAAAGTTCAGGTAAAAACCCGAAGGAAAAGCTAATCTAATCAAAGGATAACAGAAATCCCAGGCTGAACCCGGGAAAGGAACTAGCTTAAACCCAAACAAAACAATCCTAATAATACGCAAACAAAACATACAATGAAAAAAACACAAAATCCTAACAAGGTCAATAGCACCTAATGGAGAGTTTTAAATTCGCTATATGCAAAAAGCCGATTTTGGTCAATTAAACAAAGTACTTTCTGAATAGAGTCGCGTATATACTTTTCATGCAGAACATGGTCAAACAGTACGTCCAAACTCTTTTACTGTAACTATGATAGCGTACAGTCAGTAAGGGTTGTCCGCCTTCCCAACAATCCCCGAAACGGATGTACGTTCAGGGCGTTAGGTCGACCAAGCACGGAGGTTTGAAGAACAATGCATATGCATGCGAAAATGCAAATAAAATTTTTTTATTAAGAACCAATGATGTTTTCAAGTCTAGCCCTCTTATTTGGTTTTAAAAACCAGTCCCCAGCAGAGTCGCCAGAAATACCGTGGCGTTGGAATTTTTGGGTTTTTTAGAAAATGGTAAAAAATATAGAAATTTAAAAATATTTGAAAAATATTTTAACACCTTGAAAATCAACCTTTGAAAATTCTCTTTTTATTGAAAATGGAGTCGGCACTTAGTTTTCGAGAAAAACTAAGAAAAACAAATATGGCTACTGAACTTGAAAATGTTAACCAGAGAAGAAAGGTTCGGGGGTTAAGGTACGAATCAGAAAATGTGTTAGGTACCCCGTTCGCCTAACTGCAAGGTTGACCTCTACTAAGTATCATTGGTTATTTGATAAGAATTTCTCAAATACATGCAAATAAAGAAAGTTGAGGCAAATGGGGAACATCCAAAATTAAATATGAAAAATACATAAGGTATGTACGTAGAACTCCAAACAAAATAACTAAGAAAAGAAAATTCTAAGTCCTATGGTATGTAATTTCTAACTAAAGGATACATGGAACACTCCCACATGCAATATTCACAAAAATAACTTAAACTATCATAGTATGCATAAAATAATAAAATCATGCTAGAAGTTATCAAAACTACCCAATCATGCTTTTGCTACAAAAATAAGCTAAACTACTCAAAACATGCATTTAAAGAAAATAACCAAAACATGCACAAATATACATTTGAGAGACATTAACATGATAAGTATTTAATACCAAATGTAAAGAAAAATTACTAACAAGTAAAATACTAGTTTCATGGCAAAGGAAATTTAAAAGTTTGAAGAAAAGGAAGATAAAGAAGAAGTTTATAAAATGAAAATGAAAATGTTAGAAAATATTGTTTAACTATTGAAAAAGAAAATATAATTATTTATATTCACATTAAAAGAAAATAAAGTGAAAAGAAAACAAAAGAGAAGAAAATTACAATGAAAATTAGATTAAAAGACCTTTATTATTTTTGGATTTAACAAAAAATAAATAAAAGGAGAATAAGGTAAAATTATAAAAAGAAAAGAAAAAGAAATGGAAAATAAAGAAAGAAAGTAGAATATTAAAAAGAAAATAAAACTACATTGCAAGACAAGAAAAATAAAGCTAAGAAAAAGAAAAGAAAAAGAAATAAGATGCTAGCAAAGAAAATTACACTATTATTAAAGAAAAGAAAATAAAAATAAAAAATAAAGGCTAATGAAGGAACATTAAGCTAATATTAAAATTAAATAAATAAATAAATGCTAACAAATTAAACTAACACTAATAAGGAAAATTAAACTACATTAAAAGAAAAAAGAAGACAATGGAATATGAAATCAAATTAATACTAAAAAAATAAAATGAATCAAAATATAACTATTTAATTGTCAAATATGAATATAGTATTGACAACTATATCCATATGTATGTAAGTGCATTATTATAATAATTAACAATATTAATTAGTTGTAATTGTCAAACTATATTAGCACTATTTAATGAATTAATGAAAGAAAGAAAATAACAAATGTGTTAAGTGTGAATGTGAGGAAATTAATAACTAAATAATGAACAAATTATATAAGAAAAGTTAAACAATAAACGAAATTAATTACGTAAACAAAAGAAGCATACAAATTGAAATTAAAAGTTAACCCGATCACTTCACAAGAGGGAAAATAGAGTTTAGAAGGATCGAGAATCCAAGCGAGGTACCTAGATTCCCAGGGAATCCTCAAGTAAGGAATGTGCTTCAATGGGTTGATCCTCGGGTGATGATCCAAGTAAGGCTCCAATGTAGGAGGTTTGGGTCTCGGTATTTCGGCAGGGCTTTGGCGTCGGGGCTCGAAATTGCTCTGCACCTCGACAGAGCTTCACTCTCAAAACCTCCCACTAATTTTCTATCCTTGAAAACGTACCAGAGGTACGGTATTTATAGAGTTCTTCAGCCAATGAGATGTTGCCACGTTTTTGGGACACGTCAGGCCATTTGGAGTTGGCGGTCGCCACAATGAAAGTTGGCGGTCGCCATGTTTTTAAAAGGTTCCACAAAGTTCTATAGTGGTCTCCATGATGCAAGCTGGTGGTTGCCATAATAAAAGGTGGCGGTTGCCATTTTTGGCTAGGGTTTTCACAAAGTTCTATGGCAGTCGCCTTACTTGGGCAGCAAGTTTCGATGGTTCGACAAAATTTCATTGGTTTGAAGGTTTCGGTTCAAATACCGAACTTGGATCACTTCCCGAGGATCGAACTGAGACACCGTTCCACCTATTTTCATCATTGAATTCACCTAAGATTGGGGGGGTCAAATTGGGGTGTCTACAGCCGTCCCTGCTGGAATCAGTCTATGTGATAGTAGTAACTCGACCTATTACAGTGTTCCCTACTAACCTGTAGAGATTCCCAATTTTCTACCATTTCATGATAATCATAGCACCTTTGCTAACTTTCATTGCTCCACCTTTTTTTGTGTAACCATAACCCAAAGAATCCAATGTCCTTAAATAAATTAATTTTTTCTTTAATCCTGGAACATGCCTGACATTCCTCAAGGCCTTTACAGCCCCTCAAACATTCTTATCTTCACTGTACAAGTTCCAATGGGTTGACAAGCCGTGTCATTCCCTATTAAAACTGTATTGCCGTTGCACGGCTTATACGTGGCAAACCATTCTTTGGTTGGACACATATGGTATGAGCATCCTGAATCTAATATCCATGACTTTGACAGAAAATCAAAATCAGAAGAAATTAAAAGTTCATCTCCGTCTACCTCACAGTCTAACGACTCTTTGGTAAAACTGACAGATTACACAGACGCTTTTCTATTCTTCTTTTCTTCTAAATGTTGCTTTAATTCTTGGCACCACTGGTTGTTAAAGTGACCAATTTTGTGGCAATAGAAACATTTCACATTCTTCCTTACACGTGACTTGGACCGAGATCTCCCTTTATTGAAATCCTTCTCACTGGATTTACTCCTTCCTCTGCTTGACTCAGACTTAGCCAATAATAGTTCGTCTGCATCTGATTCACCCTCCCTCTTCATCTTCTTATGTGACAAAAGAGCACCGGTGACCTCTTCAAGTTCTAAAGTGTCCTTCTCGTACGTCAGAGTCGTCACTAGATGATCATAGGATGTTGGAAGTGATGCCAATAGGAGTATCGCCTTTTCCTCATCATCAACCTTTACTTCAAACCCAGATAACTGTGTGATGAGCATATTAAACACGTTGAGATGTTCCAAAAGGTTCGTACCTTCACTCATCTGTAGTCCATTCAGTTATTTTTTATGTACAACTTATTGGTCAGATTTCTCTTCATGTAGAGACCTTCTAACTTCTGTCAGATCTCACGTTCCGTCTCTACATCAATCACGTTGTGAATAACATCATCTCCCAGATTTAGCCGAATCGAACTCGCGGCCCTAGTGTCAAGTTCCTCCCAATCGTCATTGGTCATCTTCTTTGGCTTCTTTACCTTACTGAGTAACGCTGTGGAGACACCTTGTTGGATAAACAAATCCTTTATACGTCTTTACCACAAGGAGAAGCAATTCTTGCCAGTAAACTTCTTGACTTCATACTTGATGTTCGTTATCTCTACTGCAATCTTATGACCAAGATTTTAACCTCGCTCTGATACCAGTTGTTGGAATCTTAATGTCTTAAATTCCAAACGCAGCGAAACAAGAATGCAGGCGACAATCCACACAATTCAAATAGAGAACAAGAACAATCAGAAGAGATAAGACAATATACGTGGTTCGGCTGGCTTCCTACCTCCACGGGATAAAAAGAAAGAATCTACTATTATCAATAAGGATTATAATCACTCTCTCACACACTCATACTGTATCTGTGGTCTCAAACGTGAGCTTCTCGCCATCTCTCTACACACACTCTAGCCTTCTACTTGAGCCTTTTAGGTGTATGGACATTCTTGGGTTTCTATGAAACATAAAACCCTTATATATTAAGCCCCTTAGGTCAAAACTCAACCCTAACTGCCACGCAAAAAATTACTGCTGTGCCCAAACCGCTCGAGCGGTCAACGGTCAAAACATGCTCTCGATTTCTTGTCTACAAAGACCCACCACTCGAGCGGTTAACCCAACTTCTATTGAAAGCAAACTATCAAGATCATTGATTTGAATACGACTTTTTCGATAAAAAAATACTTGATGGGTAATCGTCGAAACAGGCTCCAGTTTAAAATTTTTTGATGTTGAACAATCAAAATAAAACCCGTACCCCTAACGTTAGATTCTAGATTATACCTTTCGAAATTTGGTAGAATGATTTTGGTTACTGCAACAACCACGAATGTGAATTCTTTGAGTTGAAGCTCTGATCAAGCCATTTATTATATTCTCGTATGTGAGTCACAAACGTATAGTGGGCAAGGATCTATCGTGATCTTGAACTTGCTAATCTAGCCTCTTAGGATTTACGTGGAAACCCTAATTCAATACTGAATGTGTGGAATATGGGCTAGGGTTAGCATAACCGTATATATATAGGGCTATAACAAGAATCTGTGAGTAAATATGACATGGATTTCTAATATAATTATGAAAACCCGCCTGTCCTTGAGGTAATTTCATAAAAACATAAATTACAATTCATACAACTAAAGAATCGTAATTACACTCTCAACTACATTCTCAAAACCGATTATTTGAGCTCTTGTTATTAAATGCTTAACTCATCTTTCCTCGTAAAGATTTTCGATACCCGCCAATTAAATTTAATTATTGATAATTTAATTTAATCGGCTTCTTAAGATTCCTTAAGCCCTTCCATTTAACTTATTTGACGGCCAAAAGATTAAATCTATTTGCAGGATTTAGTTCGGTCAAAACTTATAAGCTTCCTTAAGGGAGTATCGTCAATCCCGAACAATCGGGACGTGAATTCTGTCAATAATTAATATTCGCCATATATTTAATACCGCTATCTAACTCATCGGGAATATTGACCCGTAAAAGATCACATCCTCTAATAAATCAAAACAACGAATACTAAATATACATGAATAATAATTGTTTCGGGATTAAGAGTATAAACACTCATAATAACCTTGGAGTGCAAATTAATTTATATAGTCAGTATATGTTAGGGTTGGTATTCTAAAAATCATGTTTTTAGTATTTAATTTTATTTTAATAAAATTAATTTTATATTTTATGAGAATTTTTATGAGCAATATATGTATATAATTGTTTTAATGTTATGCATGGATGTCTAATATTCTGTGCAGTATTTAATCTGGTGTGTAAAGTATGACTTACGCACAGAAGATCAGATTTTAGGTTATTGCATAATATAAATTTTATGTTAACAATTAAGATGAAAATGGGCATACCATTGGTACAACTATGGTACAGAGTTTTAGTAGACCTGTCTTGGTTACGGGGAACAAATAATAGCGTCGTCTATTGTTTCGACTCTCTGTGCTAGTACAATTTGTGTGTATTGGACGGGACACATTGGGGTAATTAATTTTATACTGACTATATAAATTAATTTATACCTCAAGATTATTATGAATAGTATTTATGCACTTAATCCTGAAATAATAATTGATTTGCGTATATTTAATACTCATTATTTTGATTCATTAGAGGGTGCAATCTTATATAGGTCTATATTCCTAGTGAGTTGAATAACGGTATTATTTATGTGGTGAATATTAATAATTCATGGAATCTATATCCTGAAAGATCGGGATTGATAATACCCCCTTAAAAAAATATATAAGTTTTGACCGGACCAAACTCTGCAGGTGGATTTGATTATCCGGCGGTCAAATAAGTTAAGTGGAAGGGTTTAAAGAATTTCAAAATGTCGATTAAATTAAATTATCAGTAATTAAATTTAATTGGCTGGTATCGAGAATCTTAACATGGAGAAAAATGTTAAGTATTTAATAACAAGAGCTCAATGCAAGATAGTCTTGAGATTATGGGTCAGATTGCAATTATAGTTCTTTAGTGGTGTGAATTGTAATTCAGTATTTTATGAAAATTACAAAAATCGCTACATAATTTTCATAATTACAGATACTGCTATGAGATTTGCTTAACTACGAAAACCGCTGATGAGTGTCTACGTTTCACTGGAAATCTTACTCATAATTACTCCGCAGGTCCTTATTGTAGCTCTATAAATATGCGGGTAGACTAAACCAGTTTCATAACTTATCTTCAAGACTAAAATTGTCAAGGTTCTACCGGTACGAGTTCTTGATAGATTGTAAATCACACTACATTCAAGAATCGCATAAAAAAATATAGTAGAAGGTCTGACGTGAGCTTCAACTCGGAATAAAAAAACGTAGTTGAAGATTTAACCGTAAAAGATATTCTTCTAAATTAACTTTTGTTGTACGGGTTTTTATTTTGATCATTCGACGTCAAAAGTTTTATCTGGAGCCCATTTCGGAATTTACCCGTCCAGTTAATTTTTCTTATCGAAAATCGTTTGCAAAAATAGTAATCATGACAGTTTTACCTCTAACAATTGGTATCAGGGCCGTTTTATTTTTTGTTTAACGTTTATCGGGACTGGGTGGTTTTAGAATTGTGCTAATTTGATTTTGCAGGTGTTTTAATCCCGATTTTATGATCATCATATTATTATAACGTTTGATTGAATGAGTTTGTATAATGATTATTTTTTTAATCACGGGAGTTGATCATGATAGATTGAATGCGATCATTTGGGACATAGTATCGATGTAATAGCCAGTTATTTGTTTTTAAATATCTGTTTAGATTATTTTAAGAACATGTTGAATATATCCAAGAATACGAAGAACATGCGGCGGCACCGGCGGTGGTTTCGAGAGTTATAGGCCACAGGTCGCAGTGGTTTTTACATAGTTTTTTTTAATTATTTTCTAGCAGTTTTTTTATGTGTGTTTTAAGGCTTAAAAACAACATTAAAAACTGTCCTGAAAACACAAAAAAGCTGCATAAAAAAATAGCTTGTCGGCAGCACCACCGGCGGCCGTTCGGGACCTTTTTTCGTGAGTTTTTTTTATATTTTCGAGATTGTTTTTGAACAGGTTTTTTGGCATAAAATGGGAAAAAACCAGGTCAAACAGTGCAGAAAAAATCAGGCAGCAGTGGCGGTTTGCCGGCGACGGCGGCAGCCGCCTTTGGGGCTGGTTTTTGGGACTTTTTTACACTATTTGTGAGGTATTTTTTGAAGCAACGGGTTGTTAGATATTTGATCTATTTTTCTAGAAAAAACGAGCTCAAAAAAACCATCGAAAAATGCCCAAATAGGGGGCTATTTGGGGCGGTGGCACTGGTGGCCGTCGGCAGCTGTTTTAGGCTATTTTTTGGGCTATTTTCGAGCAAGTTTTTTAACAGAAAATACTACTTTTTGAGAGCTATTTTTCAATATAAAAAGTCTCAAAAACAAAGCACCGAGGTGACAGCACAATGGTGGCACCAGCAGCGCAGTGGTGGCTGGCGGTGGTGGCCTATCCCGGGCTATTTTGATCGATTATTCTGATGTGTTTTGATCTTGATACGATATATCTGTATGTATCAAAGTGTATCTGGTAATCCTGATGCAACCGGGATATAAGAATCAGACAAGAATGAGGATTGTTACGGCTTATTTTCAATAGGAGACTGAAATGTTTCAGTGTTTCTCTTTTATCACAAAATTCGAATATATGCATTTTGTGTTTATATATATATGAACTGCGTGGATGCTATATATCTGTTTTATATTATCCTGTTAGTTTAATTAATTTAAAAAATTAGTTTTAATTAAAATATTTTGTAATAAAAAATAAAATTAAACTTTTTTTAATTAAAGTTTTTAATTAAATGGAAAAAATTTAGACATTTTATTTTTTTTACAAAATATCAAGTTTAAGATGATTTTTCATAAAATCGGATATCTTGGAAAAATGTGAAAATTAATTTCGAATTTTGAATTAATTAAATAAAAAAATATTTAATCTAAATAAATTATTATTTTTAAAAAAATATATAACATAAAATAAAATAATTGAATACCTTTAATCACTACCTTAGCTAAAAAGATGAAGAAAAAAATGTGCATTCATCAAATTTTATTTGTGACCCATTAAAATACGAAAAGATAGTTTGACAAATCATAATCTTTGGAATCATGTATACGGAAAGATGTTTGATTTTTTCAGATCATGTAGTTTTCGAAATTAATAAATTTATTTTAATTAAACGAATTTTTATAACTCTAAAAAATATTTTAAAAATCTAAGCGCGAGTGGGAATTTATTCACAGATAAATTTTGCGGTTTCCATCACCAGTTTTTAGGTGATGGAATTAAATCCTACGTGTTGGCAGTAAGGCCTTCCTCCCAATCAGATAGATTAACTGCGGTATTGCCAATATAAATCTCAATTAGGGATAATTCTAAATAATTGTTAGTGTGGATCACTTCTCCATCTAAAGGGTTCATTGTGAAGTGATTGATTTGGGATTAGGTGATGGTTAACACTTAGGTATATATAATAGTATCCTCTCCATCTGAGTCATTGCTATTATACACTGAACCGAAATTATGTCAGCTATTTAATTTTACTTGGTAGGGTCAATTGTTTAGATAGTAAAATTAATAGAAATTGGTCTGTCTGGTCATACGATTGATAGTAGACATCCTCTCATCGAGGCATGCTATTCACAGGGTACCTGGCTACTGGCGAATTTCTTTTAAAATGGTATAGGGAATCAAATTAAAATAAATTTAAAATTTTTTTCGTCATAATTAACGTTAATTTTAATTATGTGATTCTCGGGAATAAAATGGCTTTCAATTCACTCACGGTTATACTCAAAGAAAACAAATTAATGAGACCAAACTATGTTGAATAGAAACGAAACTTAGACATTGTCTTAACTGTCGAGGATTACAAGTTTGTATTAACTGAGATATGTCCATCGGTACCTGATGTGGGGGTGACCGAACAGGAAATATAAGCTCATCAGAAGTGGCAGAAAGCTGATCAGAAGGCTCGTTATCATATTTTAGCTTCAATGTCAAAAATTTTGCAACATCAGTATCAGTCTATGCCTAGTGCCTATAACATGATTATGAACCTCAAAAAAATATTTGGAGATCAAAATCGTGCTGCTAGGCAAGTGGCCATGAAATCTCTAATGAATGTAAACATGGCTGAAGGCACTCCAGTTAGGGATCATGTTCTGAAGATGTTTAGTCTTCTAAATGAACTGTAGATCATAGGAGCTGAAATTGACGGAAAAACTCGGGTCAATATCATACTTCAGTCACTGCCTGAAAGTTTTAAGTAGTTTTACCAGAACTACACCATGAACAAGCTCAGCTTTTCATTTGCAGAACTTCTTAAGGAACTTCAAGCAGCCGATGGTGTTCTTAGGAAGTCAGGTTCTGTGTATGTGACTGAGAAATATTCTTCATCTAAGCCAAAAGACAAGGCGAATAAAAAGGTTTAGACACAGTGAGGCACAGCTCCAAAAGCTGGTGTGAATAAGTCGAGAGACAAGTACTATCACTATAACCAATTTGGGCATTGAAAAAAGCAATGTTTGATTTTTCTCAGTAAGCAGAACAAATCAGGTAATTTCTATTTACTGGTGGTTAAAACATATTTAGCGGTGTTATCTACCGGTACTTGGTGTGTAGATACAGGAGTCACTAATCATGTCTGTAATTCATTATAGGGGTTTCATTGTAGGGGTTTTAGGAAACTCGACAATTTAGTGATTGAGAGATTTACTTACACATGGGTAATAACACAAGGGTGGCAATAGTTGCAGTAAGAGATGTCACTCTCAGCTTTAGTAGAGGTAGGATATTACTTTTAAAAGATTGTCTTTATATACATTTGATTAAAAAAAATTTAATTTCAGTATTGAGCTTAATAAAGAACAAATATTCTGTTCATTTTGGTGACTTTGTCGTTATAAAAATAAATAAATATTTTATTTGTTCTGATACATTGGTGGATGATTTGTATGTCATATCTCCTATCTCTCTTACACTATAACTAATTAAATTGAACAACACATCAAATTTACCATATGAGAGAAAGTTTTCTTCTTTAATAAACCAAACGTTTCTTTGGCACTTATGCATGGGTCATATTAATCTAAAAAGGATAAATAGACTGGTAGTAGATAGACATTTGAGTTCATTAGAAGTGGAGACACTTCCAGTCTGTGAATCGTGCTTAGAGGGTAAGATAACCAAGAGGCTCTTTTCGGCCAAAGGCTATAGAGTTAAAGAACTGTTGAAATTGATTCACTCTTATGTGTGTGGTCCTATGATAATCTGGGTTAGAGGTGGCTTTGAGTACTTCATCAGTTTTATTGATGACTACTCAAGGTATAGATACATTTACCTGATGCATCGTAAGTCTGAATAATTTGTGAAATTCAAAGAATTCAAGGCAGAAGAGGAGAAGTGTCTGGATAAAAGTATTAAATCACTACAATCCGACTGTAGTGGGAGTACCTCTTTGAAAAGTTTAAGGACTACCCATCATCAGAAAGAATTACATCCTAGTTGATTGCACTTGGCGTTCCACAGCAAAATGGTATAGCAGAAAGATAGAATACGACTATTATGGAGATGGTAAGGTCCATGATGAGTTATTCAGATTTACTCGATTCATTTTAGGGACTCACTTTAGAGACAGCGACTTACATTCTGAACTTAGTACCTTCTAAGTCAGTACATTCTACTATCACAGAACTGTGGACCGGTTATAAGCTTAGTTTGAAACACATTCGGATTTAGGGGTGTCTAGCACATGTGCTGAAAGAGAACGCGGGTAAGTTGAAACCAAGGACAGAAGTCTGTTTCTTTGTGGGGTATCCCAAGGGAACGAAGGGTGGTCTATTTTATAATTCTAAGGATCAGAAGGTCATTTTTAGCACTAATACCCGATTTTTGGGAGAGAATTATATTATGAACTACAGTCCCAAAAGCAATATTGTTCTGGACGAGCTGAGAGAAAATACCAGTAGAACAGAAGAGAAACCTCAAGTCACTGATATCCCATTACCTCGTCGTAGTGGAAGGATTATTGGAATATGTGCAAATCAAGAGTAGGGTGCTGATGCAAAGGGTTCAAATTCTGCACAGCGTGTCACTGTTAGTACGCAGACACAGGTAGTGTCTCGTCGTAGTGAGAGGATTATTCGTCAACCTGATCGGTATATGTTCTTGGAAGAGTCTTATGACAAGATCCTGGTAGAACTAGATACTAAACCCTGTAACTATAATGAAGCCTTTCAAGACAAAGATGTAGATCTTTGACAAAGGGCTATGAATTCAGAGATGAAATCTATGTATTCTAATCAGGTCTAAGAATTTATAGAACCACACGAAGGGATAAAATTTATTTGATGCAAGTGGATCTACAAGAGGAAGATAGGAGTAGACGGGAAGGTTGAAACCTTTGAAATTAGGCTTGATGTAAAAGGGTTCACTCAGAAAGAAGGGATCGATTATGAGAAAATCTTTTTACCGGTAGCCATACTTAAGTATATATGGATTCTCTTATCCATTACTGCTCATTTTGATTACAAAATCTGACAAATGGATGCCAAGATAGCTTTTCTTAACGAAAGTCTTGACGAGTGTATCTATATGATACAACCAAACGAATTCATTGCAAAAGGGCTAGGAGCACATGTTATGCAAGCTTAATGGATTTATTTATGGACTTAAGCAGGCATCAAGGTTATGGAACACTCGGTTTGATCAAGTCATAAAGTCTTATGATTTTGATCAGAGTCTGGATAAGTCCTGTGTGTACAAGAAGTGTGACGAAAGCATGGTGATTTTCTTAGTACTTTATGTAGATGATATCTTGCTTATCGAAAACGATGTGGGGTCATTATCTACGGTTAAAGTATGATTATCTGGGCGGGCAGTTTGATATAAAGGACTTGGGAGAAGCCAGTCACATTCTTGGGATCAAGCTTGTGCGAGATTAAAAACAAAGGATGCTGGGTTTATCACAAGCCAAGTATATTGATGATATCCTTATTCATTTTAGTATATAGGATTCCAAGAAAGGGTTTCTCCCTTTCAAGCATGAAATCACTCTATCCAAGGATTAGTTTCCTAAGACACCTGGTGAGATAGAGAAGATAAAGGCGGTTTCATATGCTTTGGCAGTAGAAAGGCTCATGGATGTTATATTTTGCACTGGACCCGACATCTATTTTTCCATTGACATGGTTAGCAGATATTAGTCTAACTTAGGGCAGGAGCATTGGATTGCGATAAAGAATATAATCAAGTACCTAAAAAGGATTAAGGATTATATGTTGGTTTACTAGGCAAACAGTCATGTACCTTTGGGATACACAGACTCAGATTTTCAATCTGACAAGGATTCTCATTAGTCTACCTCAGGATATGTGTTTACCTTAGGAGGTGGAGTTATAAGTTGGAGGAGTATCAAGTAGTCTTGCATTGCTAATTTCACCATGGAGGCCGAGTACATGGTAACTTCTGAAGTAGTTAAGGAGGCCATTTAGCTCAAGAACTTCTTTTTTGATCTAGACGTGGTACCTTCAGTTCAGTCGACTATTACACTTTATTGTGACAACAGCAGAACAGTTGCAAACTCGAAGGAACCAAGAGTCCACAAGAAAGGAAAACACATTGAGTGTAAGTATCACCTGATACGAGAAATTGTACGAAGAGGTGATGTTGCTGTGTCCAAGATTGCATCAGGTGACAACCTTGCAGATCCTTTTACGAACAGCATACCGGCTAAGACTTTTGATAGTCATGCAGAGTACATGGGAGTCAGATGTATGGAAACATGATTTTGAGTATAAGTGGGAGATTGTTAGTGTTGGTATACTGAAAATCATATTTTTAGTATTTAATTTAATTTTAATAAAACTAATTTTTTATTTTATGAGAGTCTTTATGAGTAATATATGTATATTATTTCTTTAATATTATGCATGGATGTCCAATATTATGTATAGTATTTAATCTGGTATGTAGAGTACGACTTACACTTAACACCCTACTCCCGCAAGGCATTAAACCTGTACAGAGGGATGTGATCCCACCATAAACCGACGGCTAAAGAGAAAGATAAAAGAGAATGATATTAAGAGACCAAGCAAAAACTTCTAAGCAACCACAATACTTAAGGTTAAAAGGGATAAACATGAGTCACTAGGAATTTGCCATCCGAAGGGCATACATTACTTCTGAAATATAAAAAACCTTCAGGTCTTATACATGAAGCTCTGCTAAAACTAAAAATTAAAAAAAATAAAATTGGACCAAAACAATTTCCAACACCAGATCCAAAACTACTTGACGACGCCTGTGATGAACCAACTCCTAGCCGTTCTTGGTATCTGCAACCACAAATGTTACAGGAGAGCGCACTTAGCATTAACATGAATAGAAAAGACAGTTACTTAGTTAAAGATTGTGACACCCTGTCTTTCGAGCACGTCGGGACATACATAAGTACAATTAAAAAAAATATTCTAGCAATTCATTCATAGTTACATATAATAAGTACTACATCACTAAGAGTTCTGAAACGTTCAAAATACATAGCGATTACAGTTTCACAAAAGATTCAATCAAAAATTATAATGAGCCCGTGGAAATTGAACAAAAAGAACAAAAGGGTAAATTTTAAATTCTTCAGCTAGTATTGTCGGGGTCAGCTGACTCTTGCCACTCACCTCGTTCTTCAAAACCTTCTTCTCATTCGGGTGCGACTTCCTCAAAAAGTTCTCTCTCCTCACCTGTGGCATAAATGCCATGAGCCAAAGTCCAGAAGCAAACTCTCTAAATATTCTAACCAAACTCACAACAAAATATTCTACAATGCATATCATGTAACACATAGTATAATTTATAGTCAATGTGACAGACAAATTTCACAATTATAAAAAGGCAAACATATAAAACAACAAGTATACAGGTACGTGATACAAATGAATGCAATGCAACTAATTTTATTTTCTAATCCAATTTAACTTAAGTTATTTTAGGTTCTCCCAAACCGAGGTGAACCATCCTAAATCTCATGATTCCAACCACGTTGATCAAGTCTACCAATCGACAAAGAGCGTTCTTTAAACTGTGGGATGACTACGTAGCGGACTAAGTGCCCAGCCAGGTCATCACTAACGGCAAAGGCATAGGCAAGTCAACACTCAGGCTCTCGACTCTTAGGTCAATGTCAAATGCGGGATCACGAAATTTAACTCCTATTATTACGTCATCTGAGCCGCCTTCACCAAAATACAAATATCACAATAATGTGCATTTAGCACTTGGGGCAAAATCTCGCAAAACAAATCAAGACATATAACCAATATCACAATGTTTTCAAATATCTAAATTTTTAAAAATTTCAATTCCATCAATCCAAGTATCAGGCCTAAGATTCAATTTCATTCTTCCAAAAATAACTAAATAAATAAATTCGGTGAACCCCGTAAACCAAACCCAATGATGACGTGATATGGCATATGTAACCGCTATTTACAATTCACAGGTATAAATTGATCATGGCTCAGGCTAAAATGACATATATATACTTTGTATGGAATTGTAAAATTATGAGTATGGAGTACAAGTATATGAATCATGAGTTAAAACTTATAAAACATGAATTCAATTTAGTGACATGAATTCTAATAATCAATTAATTACTTTTATACACTAATCATCCAATATAACTTAATGAAAGCCTTTACTTTAAGTCTTACATCATAACATGTCATTATACACTTAGCAAAAATTAAGGTAAATGTTCTAGTGCCAATTTAAAAAGTATAACAGTGTTTTGAGGTACATAGACATGAAGTTAAATTTTAATTTTTGACAACCATTTAAATAAAGATATTTTCTACGACTTTCATATTTACTACTAAGGTCAGATTATAGGGCAAATAGGTTATGTATTTCTACGATTGACTTCATTCTTGTTCGGTTCTAAGATCGATCTGAATATGTAGGCTACTCTCAATAGGTATAGTCAAAAAATTTGTGAATCCAAATATTCACTCAAATTAAAATTTTAAAGTGTAAAATAATGGGCCATCTACCCATTATAAATAAAACAAAATAAAATATTTAATTTAAATGAGTTTCATACTCTTCAAAAAAAAATAATAAATTAAAATTTTTTCTTAAAGAACTACGGCTGGCTCGATTCTAGTCTGAGCCCATGTTCAACATAGATACGCAGAGAACCTATTTAAAAAGGTACAACCGTAATTATAAATGAACCTAATTATTCACTTAAAATAAAAGTAGGTAGAATCAAAAGGTTTTTCCTTCATACAAGGGATTAAATTATGAGATATATTCTATTTTGATTGGGTCCGACCTACATAATAAAAACTCATTTGCATGAGCAAAATTATTTTAAGTAATTTAAAATTAAATTTTTTTTCTTAACATTTGTTTCAAAACATGAGGAGATTTTTCTTTCCAAAATGTCGATTGTGGAGAATAATGGTTTGGCTTTAACTTGTGTTGAGTTGGGAAGGGTTAATTCACTAGCGTTAGAAGAAGTGAATTTATGTCTTTTATATAAAAAGTTAAACGATGTTAAATTTTTTCACTAACAAGGGAGATCAGTGTTATTTCAAAAAGCAAAAAAAATATTTTTGTTTTTGTTAAAGACTTTAGGGGAGTTCAGTGTAATTTACTCTAATATTAATTATTTTTAAGTTTAAAAACTAAGTTTCATATCAAGCTTTCTAATATAAGTAAGAATTCAATACACATAAAAAGATTGTTATGCGTTTGGTCTTTAAATTATTAATTTAAAAAAAATAAAAAATAGTAATGTATAGCATAAATATATATGTTTTCAACTCATTAGTTGGTCACA
>JAUMHN010411095.1:0-14405 GCA_032360265.1 Heliamphora ciliata
GAAAAATCTGAATTTTCAAAACCAGGAGGTTGTTTCACATAAACTTCCTCCAAGATAAAACCATTTAAAAAGGCACTTTTGACATCCATTTGATAGAATTTGAAATTTTTAAAGCATGCAAAGGCAAGCAACATCCTAATGGGTTCAAGCCTAGTCACAGGAGCAAAAGTCTCATCAAAATCGATGTTTTCTTCTTGATTGTAACCTTGGGCTACCAATCAAGCTTTATTCCTAAGAACTACTCTATTTTCATCTATTTTATTTCTAAAAATCCATTTTGTACCAATAATGGAGTGTTCTTTAGGTCTTGAGATTAAAGTCCAAACTTTGTTTCTTTCAAATTGGTTTAGCTCATCTTGCATAGCTAAGATCCAAAATTCATCGTTTTTGACTTTTTCAAAATATTTTGGTTTAGTCTGATAAAGGAATGCTAAATTACCACAAACATTATGTAGAGAAGAATGGGTTTTGATACCTTGAGATGGATCACCAATGATTAGATCTTTTAGGTGACCATGAGCATACCTCCACTCTTTAGGTAAATCTAAATTTTCTGAATTTTCAGAATCTGCTATCTGTTGGAGTGCATTTTGTTGTGGATTTAAAACTTTCTCTTGATTTAGCTCTTTTTTTTCCTTGATAAAGATATTTTTCATACCTTTTTCTATGTCTACAAGGTTATCTTCACAAAAATATTTTGAAGAACCAAAGTTAGCTTCATAAAAAATAACATGTATAGATTCTTCAACAGCTAGGGTTCATTTGTTAAAAATTCTATACGCTTTACTAGATATAGAATATCCTAGAAAAATACCTTCATCAGATTTTACGTCGAACTTGCCTAAAAGTTCTTTGTTGTTATTTAAAACAAAACATTTGTACCCAAAAGCGCGAAAATAACTGATGTTACGTTTTCTTCCATTCCATAACTCATATGGAGTTTTCTTGAGAGATACTCTTATCATAACTCTGTTTATGATAAAACAAGTAGTGTTTACAGCCTCGGCCCAAAAGTATCTTGGTAGATTATTTTCATAGAGCATGGTTGTAGTCATTTCTTCCAATATTCTATTTTTCATCTCAACAACTCTGTTTTGTTGAAGGGTTCTAGGAGCAGAGAAATTATGGTTAATACCATTTTCATCACAAAACTTTTCAAAATCTTTGTTTTTAAATTCTCTACCATGATTATTTCAGATACTTGTGATTTGAAAACCTTTTTTATTTTGAGCTCTCCGAGACAGATTTGTAAAAGATGCAAAGACTTCATCCTTATGAGCTAAGAATAGCAGTCAAGTGTATCTAGTGAAGTCATCAACAATAACAAAGGCATATAACTTGCCTCCAAGGCTTAAAATCCTTATTAGACCAAATAAGTCCATGTGCAATAGTTGTAATGGCTTAGAAGATAAAATCTCATTTTTAGAATGAAAGTAACTTCTAATTTGTTTGCCTTATTGGCATGCATCACACACTTTATCTTTTTCAAATTTGATTTGAGGTAATCCAATCACAAATTCTTTTTTCAAAAATTTAGAAATCAAGTTCATATGTGCATGTCCAAGTTTTCTATGCCATAATCAACTATTATCACTCAAGACGGCTAAGCACTTGGTGTCATTATTAGAAAGATCATTTAGAGTAGATATATAAATATTTTCATGCCTATGATATTCAAGAATAACTTTATTATTGGTTGAATCTTCTATAACACACTTAGCATGATCAAACACAACTTTGTAGCCTTTGTCACAAAGTTGGCTTATGCTAAGAAGGTTATATTTTTAACCATTAAAAAGCTAAGCATTTTCAATAGAAGGGGAATGAATTTTACCAATGCAGCCAATTTTTATGATTTTTTCTTTGCTATTGTCACCAAATGTCACAAATTCACCATTTTTGGCTTGAGAAATGTAAACATCGATTTGTCGCATGTCATATGTCGTGAGCAAGTACTATCGAGGTACCACATCCCCTCTTTGAATGAGGATTTGAGACACACCTGCAAGGAGAATCAAGTTTTGATCTTTGGTACCCAAATTTTCTTGGGTCCTTTGATGTTAGTTCCTTGAGAAGGTGTTCCTTTCCAAGCATTTTTGACAAAAACATTAGGAGATTTTCTGTATAGGCAGTGTGTGACAACGTGTCCATACTCATAACAGTGAAAACATGTAGCATTTGAATGATTTGATGATACTTTGACAAAAATATTGCTCAAGAATTTTTATATCTTCTTGGGTTTATAATCAATTCCAACTTTGTCAAAAACACATTTTTGTATTTTAAGAAGTTTATCCAAATTTTTCTTTCCTTGAGTAAACTTATAAACAGTTTTTATAAGATTCTCAACTCTTTTCATTCAAAATTTGGTTTTCATTTTTTAGATCAGAGACTTGTTTTGTCAAAACAAATTTTTCGCTTTTTGAAGTCTTTATTTCAGTTGAGGAGGAAAGAACTAATTTTTTTAGAATAGAATTCTTAGCACCAAATTTTCTCAACTCATCATGTAAATCCTCAAAAGCATTTTGCAGTTCTAAGGAAAAGGAGTCAGGAGTTACCTCTTCATCTTCTCTGGCAATAAGGCATAGATTGGCAACTTCATTTTCTTCTTTTTCATCCTCAAAGCTGCTGTCATCGCTTTCGCCCCAAGCTGCTATCATGGCTTTCTTGAAACCTTTCTTGAATTGCTTCTTGAGATGAGGGCATTCGTCTTTGACGTGTCCAGGCTTCTTGCATTCGTATCAGATTATTTCATCCTTCTTATTTTATGTTTTGAATATGCTAGAATCACCTTTGAACTTATTTGGCTCTCCCTTGTCTTCTTCCTTCTTGAAAATTTTTTTTCTTTCTTGTTACTTATTTCTAAGAAATTTCTTGAACTTCTTTGTGATGAGAGCCATGTCTTCATTCTCATCACTGGAGGACACTTCTTCAGATTCTTCGTCATGAGTTGAAGACTTGAAGACAATGCATTTCTTCTTTTTATTATCTTCCTCATCATCCATCTTGATATTCATCTCATGAGTCATGAAAGAACCAAGAAGTTCTTCTAGGCTGAGCCTGTTCAGGTCCTTGGCTTCTTGTATAGCCGTGACCTTTGCTTCCCAACTCTTAGGCATGCACCTAAAAATTTTTCTTACCATCTCTGCATTAGAATAAATCTTGCCAAGAGATTTCAGTTCATTTATAATATTAGTAAAGCAAATAAACATATCAAAAATTATTTCGTCATGCTTCATTTTGAATAATTCATAATTATGAACAAGCAGACTAATTTTTAACTCTTTCACTTGATTGGTACCCTCATGGGTAACTTCGAGTTTATCCTAAATTTCTTTAGAAATGTCACAAGTCGAGATCCTATTGAACTCGTTTGGGTCAAATGAGCAGTAAAGGAGATTCATGGCTTTAGCATTTTTTTGTATCTCTCTTATGTCGATTTCAGTCCATTCGGCCTTAGGTTTAGGGACAGCAGCCCCTTCAACAGTTTTGGTGGGTCTTTTGGGTCCATTTATGATAACTCGCCAAAAATCGTAACCTACAGCTTGAATGTAGATTCTCATTCTAGCATTTCAATAGTTATAGTTTGTTCCATTGAACAAGGGAGGTTTATTAATCGATTGACCTTCAGATTGGATAGGTCCGATGCTAGTGGTTGCCTTATAAAACTCTTAGACTCTTAAGTCAAAGACAAGAGCCCAAGTTCTGATACCAATTGTTAGATCTAGGCAACTCAAGAGGAGGAGTGAATTGGGTCTTTAAAAAATTAAATAGCAATTTAATTACTTTTTTCAGAAATCTTTTAATATTGCAATAAGGCACGGTATGTAAATATGAAATCAATGCAAGTATTAAAAGATGAGGGATAGAAAGATAGAACCAGACTCCAGAGATTTATAGTGGTTCGGTTTTATCCTAGCCTACGTCCACTCCTCAAGATCTCCCTTGTGTCTACTCAAAATGAGTCCTGAGATCTTCGGCTCTTTTGTGTTGACACAAAACTTGTTTGTGCCGACACTAACGCTTTGATACCTGAAGATCAACTTGTAAAACAGTTGGGTGTCAAATCATTTGATCAATGGGTGTTGACACACTTGATAAACTTCAAGTATACTTTGCCATAAAAGTGTTTGACTTAATTTTCAATTAAATTCAATACAAAATATTCTTGTTCAAGAATACTTAAGTATTTGAATCCTTTTGAGATTTGAGTCAATTCTTTTTGGCTAAGGTGTTAATTTTGATTGTTCAAAATGTGTTAACATTCTCATTTTGAAAATATAAAATATTATTCATTTAAATTCATTTATTCTTAAAAAAATAAATTATGAAAATCATCAAAATCAGAATAAAAAACCCTTGGGCTAACACTTATTAAAGTTGTAAGTTCCTTTTCCCTGTCGACTTCATCATCCTCAACACCGAGCCTAACCCACAGCTTAGACGACAGACACTCGTCATCCTCGGTAGAACTTTCTTGGCTATGACCAACGCATGTATAAATTATCGAACATGAGCAATAGATGTCTCCTTCGAGAATATGAAAATGCGCTTAAACATCTTCTATGCCTCTCAGCAGTCCTCACAGCACTCCGGCTATTTTGCAGTCGACATAATATAAGAGGTTATTGAATCAGCCTTACCATTCGTATTTGGTGATGATCCTTTAGAGAAGTGTTTGGCACACTTTAGAGCTGACGCCTTCGATGTTGAGCAATTCATGAGTGAGGTCACTTCCCTTCTCGATTTGAGCTCCTGCCACCTCTATCCTCCATCCTACTATGCCCTCTCTTGATTCACCACAAGACATTGAGCTAAAGCCACCCAGCTTCGCTCAACTATTTATTCTTAGGGCCCAATATCACTTTACCCGCCATCATTGTCTCTTATTTAACTCCTGACCAGGAGTCTCAACTTGTTGAGGTTTTGAAAAATCTTATGGTGGTCAGTCGCCGACTTGAAAGGGATTGACCCCTCTGTCTGCATGCATTGCATCCACTACGAAGATGATGCAAAAATCATCTCGAGAAATGTAGCAAAAACTCAACCCAAATATGAAAAAGGATGTTCTAAAAGAGGTCGTGAAATTACTCGATGTAGGTATCATTTACCACATCTCTAACAGTAAGTGGGTGAGCCCAACCCAAGTTGTTCCTAAGAAATTCGAGCTCACTGTCATGCAAAATGACAAGGGAGAGTTGATACCCACTCGCACCACGACTGGCTGGCGAGAGTGCATTGATTATCAAAAGTTAAACGCTTCCACTAGGAAAGACCACTTCCTGCTTCCCTTCATTAACTAGATCTTAGACCGTCTAGTGGGTCAAAGTTTTATCTACTTCCTAGGTGGTTACTCGGGTACAATCAAGTGCCCGTCTACCCCGAGGACCAGGAGAAGACGACCTTCACCTATCCATTTGACACCTTCACCTGTAGGCGCATGCCTTTTGGACTCTACAATGCACCAACAACCTTTCAAAGGTGCATGATGGCTATCTTCTCCAACATGGTCGAGAAATTCTTAGAAGTCTTCATGGATGACTTCTCAGTTTTTGGATCCTCTTTTGAAGATTATCTCCAAAATCTGACGAAAGTACTCAAACGTTGTATGGAGATAAATCTTGTACTCAGTTGAAAAAAGAGCCATTTCATGGTTCAACAGGGAATTGTGTTAGGGCACATCGTGTCAAAAAGGGAGATCAAAGCTGACAAGGCTAAAGTTGACCTCATCTCTAAACTTCCTCCCCAAGCTTTTTTTCGGCAAGTACATTCTTTCCTAGGGCACGCAAGTTTCTATCATAGGTTCATAAAGGATTTCTCTAAGATTTCCAAACCATTGTGTGATCTTCCCATAAAGGATGCACTTTTCATCTTCGGCGAGTCCTGCCTTCGAGCCTTTGAGCAGCCCTGAGACTCCCTGTCCACTGCACCCATTATGTAGTCACCCGATTGGTTACTGTCTTTCGAGATCATATGTGATGATTCGGATTATGCCGTAGGAGCTGTCTTAGGTCAACGTGTAATCATCTCCCTCATGCTATCTACTACGCCAGACCCTCACTGACACAGTTGAATTATACTACTACCGAGAAGGAATTACTGGTTGTAATCTTCACGCTTGACAGGTTTAGGTCCTATCTCTTAGGTTCGAAAGTCATTATCTACATAGACCATGCTACCTTCTACTCCTTCTGTCCAAAATGGGCACTAAGCCCCGAATCATTCGCTGGATTCTTTTCCTACAAGAATTTGATCTAGAAATTCGAGATAAAAATGGAACTGAGAATTCCGTAATTGACCACCTCTCCCACCTAATAGTAGCCCCATCCAGTGACTCCACTCCTTTACATGACTTGTTTCCAAATGAGCAATTCTTTGTAATCACCGGCACCCAGCTCCCATGGAACACTGACATTGTCAACTATCTGGCAGTAGACCGCATTCCTACTCACTGGCCCAAATTCGATAACGAACGGTTCTTCTCCAAAATTAAATAATATTTTTGGAAAGACCTGAAACTCTTTAAATACTGCTCTGACTAGGTAATTCGTAGATGTGTCCCCAAATCCGAGGTAGCCCGCACTCTGAACTTCTATCACTCTCTTGCATGTGGAGGACACTTCTGTGGCAAGAAGACGGTAGCCAAAGTCCTCTAATCCAGTTTCTTCTGGCCCACCATCTTCAAAGATGCTCACGATTTCTGTTGAACTTGGCTTTTCTGCCAACAAACTGGCACAATTTCTTCCCGAGACATGATGCTCCTATGTGGCGCTGGGATTTGAGGTTTTATTTCAAAAATAAGAGAATTCAAGAAATATTTAGAAAATACTTTAACACCTTGAAAATCAAATTTTAAAAACTATTTTCGTTGATAATAGAGTCGCTACTTTATTTTTAAAAAAAAATTAAGAAAAACAAAAATAAGCTACTGACCTTTAAAACGTTAACTAGAGAAAACAAGGGTTCAGAAGCTAAAGTATGAACCAGAGAATGTGTTAGATACCCCACTTGCCGAACCGTGAGATTGGCCTCTACTAATCATTATTGGTTTCTTAATTAGATTTCTCAGATGCATACAAATATAAAAAATAAAGGCGAAGAGAGAACATAAAAAATTAAATAAGAAAAATACATAGCAAATGTATATAGAATGCCAAAATGAAGCAAATAAGGAAATAAAATCTTAAATTTTACGGTATGCAATTTCTAACTAAAGGAAATATGGAGTAAACCCGCATGTAATATCACCAAAATTAGCATAATCCAAATAAAGGAACAAAAATTTGCTAAGAGTCATTAAATTCAATAAACATTAATTTTCTAACAATGGCATCAAATAACTAAGATAACTTAAACTATTCTAAGCATAATTTTAAATAAAGTAAACAAAGCATACTTTACAATTATCATACCAAATAATCTAAAATTACATTAACGTGATTAACTGCTACTAAAGAGAAAAGATAAATTAAAAATAGAAAAATGGGATATGAGAATCTATATTAAAAGGTTAAAAGAAAATAATGAAAGACTAATAATAGGAATTTTATGTACTAATATGACAAAAGAAAGCTCAAAAACTTAATCAAAAGAAAAGGAAATAAAAAAAAATTTACAAAAGAAAATTAAAACAAAATTAAAAGGTTTTTGTGGAAGATAAAAGAAAAGACTTTTAAACTAACTAGAATTATGACTTAAAGAAAAAGGAAAATGAATCTAATTATTTATCGGCAATTTTATAGGTTTTATATAAAAACTGGACAAAAAAAAAGGTAAAATAAATGCAATAAAAGAGGAAACTAAGTTAAAATTTAGAGATTTTGTAAATTTTGATGTTGAACAAAATAAAAGAAAAGAAAAAGAAAAGAAATACAATTAGAAAGAATTTAAACAAAGAATAATGTATTAAAATAAAAACTATTATATAATGGCATAGTAACTATTTAATTAAAAAATATGGATATAATATTGACAATTACAACCATATGAATGCAAGTGTATTGATTATGAAAATAACAATACCGTGAGTTGTAATTGCTAAATATATTAGCACTACTTTGATGAATTAACACGTTAGGTGCAAATGTGCAATATGGGTTAGGTAAACATGAATTTAACTAATTTAACATAATGTAAACATGTTTAGCATAAACAAATCAAAATTCATGATCTAATTGAATAAAGCAAGATAATTGAATCAGCTATGCAAGTGGTACTAGTAAAGCGTGCGGAATAAAATGTTGAAACTAACCCAGTCACTCTAAGAGAGAAAATGAAGATAGAAAGACCAAAAATCCAAATAGAATACCTAGATCGCGAGTGAATTCTCAAGTCAGGAAATGGTGATCGGTAGTCCAATTCCTTAAGCAGTGATCCAATCTAAATGTAGGTGAGTTAAAGTTTCTGTATTGGTGGTCAGTCTCTCGATTTTCGGCAGGGTGTCGGTGTTAGAATTTTTCCGTCTTCCAACCCGTCAGAGCTCCAATATCATAATTATCCTTCTAAAATCATACAGAGGTACGGCATTTATAGAGTTCATCAACTAATGGATTGCTGACATGTTTTGGGACACGTCAGGCTATTTAGAGTTGGCGGTCGCCAGTTTGGAGTTAGCAGTCGCCACAACAAATGAAGTTTTTAAGAAGTTCATATGGCGGTTACCACAATGGAGTTGCCAACTCCATAGTTCAAATGTGGCGGTTGCCACTTTGGCTAGAGTTTTCAAGAGGGTCTTATGTAGGTTGCCATAATCAAAGTTGGCGGTCCCACAGTTCAAGTTGGCAGTTCAAGGTGATTTCATTGGTTTGAAGATTTTGATCATTGGGTTCAAATCACTGAGCTTGGATCACTTCCTGAGGATTGTTTCAAGAGCACCATCCACTTATTTTCATCATCGAATTCACCCAGATCAACCTAAGATTGGCGGGGTCAAATTGGGGTGTTTACAGTTGCTCCACTTTGATTTAATTTGCATTACAATGCGAGATGTAGATTATATCAAAGATCCAGAGACAACATCTATTTGACCGAGCCGTCAATTTTAGACCACAAACACACAAGCAAGCATATGTTGTTGGTCGTACTCGAATTTTCATCGAGCTGCCTACGTATCCCTTTGCTAGGAATTAGACCAAAACGTAATTTTGCGACAAATGCAAGGAGGCAAGATACTAAACATGATGCAGATGCTCATACGATCAAACACTAGCATGATGCAAACAACATCCTAAAGATCAAGTTAAGATTTAAAGGGACCACAATCAATCAAACAAGCAAAAGATCGAGTCAAGATCTAAGAACTTAGATAGGATAAAATAATTTAAAAGATCGAGTCTAGATCTTAGAAATCATCTTAATCGGGAAAGCGATAACGAATTGACTAGGTCGAGTCAAGACCCAAAAATTCAGAATGATAGCGAGATAAGGATAATTAAAAGTCGAGTCAATACTTAAAATTATTCTCAACGGAGAGCAAACCACAAATCAATAGGTCGAGTCAAGACCTAGAAATTCGAGTTAAGCACGAGACAAAAATAACTAAAAGTCGAGTCAAGACTTAAAACTATCGCGAATTAATAGGTCGAGTAAAGACCTAAAAATTTGGGACAAAATGGGATAAAAATAATTAAAAAGTCGATCAGGACTTTAAAACTATTTTCATCAAAAGGATAACCATAAATTAATAGGTCGAGTCAAGACCTAAAAACTCAGGACAAAACACGGAATGAAATTAATTAAAAGCCGAGTCAAAGCTTAAAACTATTTTCATCAGAAGGATAAACACGAATTAATAGGTCGAGTCAAGACTTAAAAACTCAGGACAAAACACGGAATAAAAATAATTAAAATTCGAGCTAAGACTTAAAACTATTTTTAAATCCCCAAAAAACAGGCAAATAAACAATCACAGGGGTATTAAAAAAAACATAAAAAAAAATATGACATAGGTTCCTAGAGAGCAGGGCTTGAAAAACTTAAGACCCCTTCTGAACTTAGGGTACCTGAAAAGCAGGGTATGAAACATAGGATGCCTAACACACTAGGACTTGGGAAACCTAAGACGCCTTCTGGACTTAGAGTGCATGAGAAGCAGTGCTTGAGAAACCTAAGACGCCTTATAAATTTAGGACTTTGATGCCTTATGAACTACGGTTTGGAGAAAACCTAAGACACCTTCTGGACTTAGGACCTAAATGCCTTTTGAACTAGGGTTAGGAGAAAACTTAAGACACCTTCTGAACTTAGGACCTAGATACCTCATGGACTAGGGTTTGGAGAAAACCTAAGACACCTTCTGGACTTAGGATTAGATTCATTATCAACTAGGGTTTAGAAAAAACCTAAGATACCTTCTAGACTTAGGACCTAGACGCTTTATAGACTAGAGTTCAGAGAAAACCTAAGAATCGTCACTCACACATGAACCTAGGGTTGGGTTTGCCTAGTGTACCAGGGCTTAGATTGCCTAGCTCACTAGAGCTTAAGAAAATCTAAGAATTGTCACACACACACAAACCCAGGGTTAAAAGATTTATTTGGCGCACTAGGGCATAAGGTGCCTAGTTTTCTAGGGCTTCAAAAAATCAAAGAATTGTCACACACACACGAACCTAGGGCTGAAAGATTTGCCTGGCTTACCAAGGCTTAGGGTGCCTAGTCTTTTAGGGCTTAAAAAATCGAAGGATCGTCAAACACACACGAACTTAGGGTTAAAAAGATTTGTCTGCTGCACCGGGATTTAGGGTGCCTAGTCTTCTTCTATGGTTAAGAAGAACCAATGGATCGTCACACACACACTAACCTAGGGTTAAAAAAATTTACCTGGCGCATCAGGGCTTAAGATGCCTAGTCTTTTAGGGCTAGAAAGAACCAAAGGATCGTCACATACACACGAACCCAGGGTTCAAAAATTTTCCTAACGCACTAGAGCTTGTGGTCCCTAGTCTTCTAGGGATTGAAAGAACCAAAGAATCATCACACACTCACGAACTTAGGGCTAAAAATATTTGCCAGGCGCACCAAGGCTTAGGATGCCTAGTCTTCTTTTAGGGCTTGAAAGAACCAAATGATCGTCACACACACATGAACCTAGGGTTAAAAGATTTGCCTAGGTCACCAGGGCTTAGGGTGCCTAGTCTTCTAGGACTTGAAAGAACCAAAGGATCGTCACACACACACGAGGCTAGGATTGAAAGATTTACCTAGCTCACTAGGGCTTAGGGTGCCTAGTCTTCTAGGGTTTAGGGTGCCTAATCTTCTAGAACTTAAAAGAATCGAAGGATCGTCACACACACACATGAACCTAGGGTTAAAAATGTTTATCTGGCGCACCAGAGCTTAGGGTGCCTAGTCTTCCAGGGCTTGAAAGAACCAAAAGATCGTCACATATACACGAACCTAGGGTAAAACATTTGCATGGTGCACCAAAGCTAAGGGTGCCTAGTCTTTTAGGGTTTGAAAGAACCAAAGGATCATCACACACTCATGAACCTAGGGTAAAAAATATTTACCTACCGTACCAGGGCTCAGGGTGCCTAGTCTTCTTCTAGGGCTTGAAAGAACTAAAGGATCGTCACACACACACGAACCTAGGGTTGAAAGATTCGCTTGGCTCACCAGGGCTTAGGGTGCCTAGTCTTCTAGGGTTTGAAAGAACCAAAGGATCGTCACACACACACTTGCCTAGGGTTGAAAGATTTACCTAGCTAACCAAGCTTAGGGTGCCTAGTCTTCTAAGGCTAAAATGAACCGAAAGATCATCACACACACACGAACCTAGGGTTAAAAAGATTTGCCTGGCGCACCAGAGCATAAGGTACCTAGTCTTCTTCTAGGGGTTAAAAGAACCGAAGGATCATCACACACACACGAACCTAGGGTTAAAAATATTTGCCTAGTGCACTAGGACTTAGGATGCCTAGTCTTCTAAGGCTTGAAAGAATTAAATGAACGTCACACACACACGAACCTAGGGTTAAATAATTTTTCTGGTGCACCAAGGTTTAGGGTGCCTAGTCTTTTAGAGCTTGAAAGAACCAAAAGATCGTCACACACTCATGAACCTAGGGCTAAAAAGATTTACCAAGCGCACCAGAGCTTCAGGTGCCTAGTCTTCTTCTAGGGTTTGGAAGAACTAAAGGATTGTTATACACACACGAACCTAGGGTTGAAAGGTTTGCCTGGCGCATTGGGACTTAGGGTGTCTAGCTCACTAGGGCTTGAAAGAATCAAATGATCGTCACTCACACACGAACCTAGGGTATTAAAGATTTTCCTGGCACACCAGGGCTTAGGGTGTCTAGCTTACTAGGGCTTGAGAAACCTAAGACATCTTCTGGACTTAGGGCTTGGAGAAAAACCTAAGACACCTTCTGGACTTAAGACCTAGATGCCTTATAGGTTGGGATTTGGAGAAAACCTAGGACATCTTCTGGATTTAGGACCTAGACTTCTTATAGACTAGAGTTTGGAGAAAACATAAGACACATTCTGGACTGAGGACCTAGACGCCTTATGGACTACAGTTTGGAGGTAAACCAAAGACACCTTCTGAACTTAGAACCTAGACACCTTCTAGACTTAGGTTTGGAGAAAAACTTAAGACACCTTTTAGGCTTTAGACCTAGACGCCTTATGAACTAAGGTTTGGAGAAAAATCTAAGGCACCTTTTGGACTTAGGACCTAGACGCCTTATGGACTAGGGTTTGGAAGAGGGTGCCTGGCGCACTAGGACTTGGATCAACGAGCCATTGCTGAGGGCTGCTACACAACTTTGAGGATCCACAGGCTCTTGCTTTCCACTTTGGTCTTGGAGAATTGTGCCCACTATAGTGGAGTTTACCGACATTCCTGATCTCATCCCACGGGAGTTCGCGGCAATACCTTCTATGTTCATCTCTGCGAAGAAGTAGATCATGAGCCTTTATGGTCAAACTAGCCCAGAGATTTCTTTCTTCGTCCATGGGGATTCACTGGACATAGATTCTACCCTACCGGTGCCCTTGGTGACTTTAGCTTCCAATTACGGCCCTATTATGTTATGTGCATCTATCTGCATACCGGGTATCTTCTCGTTCCTTCTGATGGATGAGTCAGCTACTTACTAGTTGACATTGCAGGTCAGATGTGGTCAAAAAAAGACTCTGCCTCATTGGCTCTGGATGGGACATTGATTGGCCTGGATGCTATCGATCGGGGTGTAACCACATCCTTTGCTAGTAGTCCTTTGCTTCTCCAAGTAAAACTCAAATCTCTCATTTTTTTTCTCTTCTCTTCTTTTGCCAATTTTTCTCATTTTTTATCGCTCTTATCTTCTTTTTGTTGATTTCTCTCGAATTTTACCACTCTTCTCTCTTTTTTCCACTCTCTTTTTATTTTTCCACATATCTCTTTTTTTGCTGATCTCTCTCGATTCTTATCTCATTTTTCTATTTTTACCCTATTTTTAGCTCGTTCTCGGCCACCTCAAACTATTCTGTAATCTGTTCTAAAATTTTGTAAAGCCTCCTGGTTGCTGATCTAGCCCAAACACGTGCTGGACACAACTCCTCTAACCTAATGATATAAAGCTCAGATAAACCTAATAACCCCAAAAGTAGAATAACCAGTATTAAAAACTTCCTGAAAAAGAACAACGATGACAGATGGTGAGCATTGTAGGCACAAAATAGCTGCCCATGAGCAGAAACAACCATCAAAAAGGAAACATGCCCCGGTTGGACCCATACTGACAGAAACCAAGAAGCATAGCAACTAGAAACCCCAAAAGCGAAACTCGAGAACCAACGACTTTAGGGGAGAAAGGTTTAACCAAAGGTTCTAAAAGAGAAAATGGGCAGCACTTTAGCATGAAAACAGATCTAAACCAAATGAGACCTCAAGACAAAAACCTAAGCGGGAGCTCGGAAAAGCAAGCCCAAACGACATCAAGGGTATAAAACCAACAAGCAAAGGAAAACCTGGGAGAGAGAAAACTATTATAAACCAACAACAAGGCAGGCCTAAGCCAACAGATCAAAAACTAGGCAACGACCCAAGAGGAAAACTATTTTAAAACGCTAGTAGTTTCACAAGCCAGAGGAGAATGGAAGGTCAAGAACGTGACATTGATTCTCTATCATCAAGAGCTAGAAAAGCTGTTACCGTGCTTTGGATCAGTGATCTTTACCCACATGTCGAGACTGCAGAACAAGTTCGCCGATGCACTGGCCACCCTAACGTCCATGATTAACATACCACCCGGAGTCCGGATGAGGCCTTTAATAATTGAGCAGAAGAGAAAGCCGACATATGAGATAATAGCCGCTATTAAAGAAAGCACTAACGGACTTCCATGGTACTTTGACATTCAGAACATCATAGAGAAAGGAGAATATCCCAAGTTTGCCAGCAAAAAGGACAAAAG
>JAUMHN010411106.1:0-14403 GCA_032360265.1 Heliamphora ciliata
CCAAGGAGGGTGTTTACTCCCCTCAATATTTCTTTATCCACCGCCCTGAATCGACTCGTCGAGAAAGGGCTCATCAAACCATTAGACCCCATGCCTATACCCGATCCCTTGCCACCGAGGTTCAATGCTTACCAATACTATGCCTTCCATCAAGGTCCTGGGCATTTGCCTGATAAGTGCATGAGGCTGCGCCATGAGATCCAAAATCTCATTGATAACAAAGTGATCCCGCCGCCATCTGCTGCTCCATAACCAAACATAACAACTAACCCCTTACCAAATCATGCCAGGCAAGCTGGGATAAATTACATATCTTTGGGGGAATCGGAGGTCACAAGCCAGCACATATATTCAGTACACCTACCACGCCCTCATGTTTCAATAACTGAGGATCAGACAGCATACTCATTCATGATGGTTAGAGGCAGTCGAGACAGGATGGAAGAATGGGACGATAATGCCTGGGAATGGTATCAACCAATAATTCAAACCTACCAACAAGAGGAGGAGTACAATAAAGAAGATGACTGGTCATTGGATTACCCGAGTTAACCTTATGTGTTTGGCCATGTGCTTGATGGAATCACCCTCCCCCAACTTTTTGAGGAGAAAGTGTACGTCGACGAGAAGCAGTCCTACTGGCTAGTAAGAATCGTGTTAAAATTAGATGGAGTAGAGTGGACTGATTTTTGGGTTGCCAGGGAACAACAAATGAATTTCATTGAAAAGGACATCTGGGAGGAAATTGATAATACGTGGTCTATTGAAGGTGACGAGGAAAGAAGGGAAAGGGCAGCCTTTAGTGACTTAAATGATTTGTGGGCATTTGAAAGCTCTCTACGCGTAAACGAAGTGAGACAGATTGATAATGTGATGCCAGGGTTATGAGATCCTGAAGACGGCGTAGAGCACTTAACTAGAAGTGGACGACATTTTAAGCCAGCTCAGCTAGAGAAGGGACAGCCAAGTGGAAAAGGGAAAGAGACAGAGCAAGAGGAGGAGGATGATGCTGTATTGAGACAATTGAAAAAGACGCAAGCCAATATCAGTATCTGGGGCTTATTGATGGCTTCGTATAAGCACAGACAAGCTATTTTGAGGGTGTTGAACAAGGCCAGTGTCCCGATAGATGCAACCCCCGAACAGCTCATTGGGCTTATTCTGCCAGCCGCTAAACCAAAAGTCATTTTCTTTTCTGATAAGGATTTGACCACTGAAGGAAAAAGTCACAACAAGTCGCTTCACATCACCGTCAACTGCCTAAAAAAATAGATCCTGGTAACCCTCATTGATAATGGATCTGCCTTGAACGTTTGCCCATTGAGAATGACTGTATGCTTGGGGATGAGGCCAGACTAGTTTACTCCCTGCAATCAAGGGGTGCGAGCCTATGACAACACAAGAAGGGATGTACTAGGACTGGTGACATTCGCCATTTCAGTAGGACCTCTGGAGACATCAGTTGAGTTTCACGTGCTAGACGTGCTGGCCTCCTTTAATATGATGCTGGGCATGCCGTGGCTGCATGACCCAAATGTTCAAGCGGTACTGTCTACTATTCACCAAAAACAAAAATTGATAAAGAACGGGACAGTTTTGACTATCCACATAGAAGACAACATTCACCCTTCGAGAGGAGGAGAGGGCACAACTCTGTTGGAAGTTCAGCATAGTGAAGATGATGTGTTGCTCAGTGGTTTTCGATTTGATGAAGAATAGGTTGTTCGAATGCTGATGAATGAAGGAGAAAGGTATGTTAACCCGTGGGCTGTAACAATGATGAGAAAAATGTCTTTCCCAGGCATGGGATTAGGACGTAAGCAGCAGGGAATCCCAGAACCCATTCAGATATTGTCGACTTTGTACCATTTTGGTCTTGGATATAAACCAACGGAAGAAGATCTGGAAGAGCCTAGAAGGGGACGAAAGGCCAATTATTCCGGGACACTCAATGGGTACTTCGTCAAGGAAGGGGAAGATTTCCCGTACTGTGGCTTTCTCGAGCCATGGATCGACAAAGAGACCAATCAAAAACTGCTAGGGTTGGCGATCTTTTTCAGTCATCAATTGTCTGACACGGAAGAGGAAGAGACAGTAGAAGGAAGGAAGAAGGAAAGAAGCCCCAAGAGGAAAACTAGGCCGACAAACTCGACGGTACCGACCTAGGAGTGCTGTTCAATGAGAAGATGGCTCAGCTGCGTATAACTGAACCAGACTGCTTCATGATGGGCTTCAGCGCACCGGCAGATTGCACCAAGCTCATCGTCGACACAGCTGCAAAAGAAGTAAAAAATTAGATCCTCGAGTCTTGTAATACGCAGGTTGTCTATCCTGAGTCCAAGTTTGAGTCGGAGTCCGTAGTCGAGGGCACATTGTTGGTGCTCCTCTCCCTGCTTACACCATCGAGTTTGTAATCCCATCTATTTTTGGTGAAATGAACAAGATTTCTGATTACTCTGCTTTGTTTGATTTATTTCATATGTTTTCTGACGATTTTGAATTCGACGGGAATATTCCTAAAGAAATAAAACTTTTAATAAAAAGAGAAGAAAAAATGCGTGCCCAACCAATAATTGAAGAAACTTTCTCAATAAATCTGGGTAATAAAACTAACCCGCAAAATGTTCAAGTTGGTTCTTCTTTATCCATAGTTGAACAAGAACAATTAATAACTTTATTAAAAGAATTCAAAGATGTATTTGCATGGTCTTACAAAGATATACTCGGAATTGATCCTGACATTGTCCAGCACCATATCCCTCTATACCCCGATGCTAAACCGGTCAAACAAAAATTAAGACAAATCCGGCCAGAATGGGCTCTGAAGATCAAAGAAGAAGTTGCCAAGCAGATCAACGCTGGATTCCTAATGGTAACCGAGTATCTGAAATGGGTAGCCAATATAGTGCTCGTTCTGAAGAAGGACGGTCGTATCTGAGTCTGCGTGGATTTTCGGGATCTCAATAAGGCCAGCCCAAAAGAGGATTTTCCACTACCACACATTGATGTCTTGGTAGATAGTACAGCGGGCTACGCCTTGTTGTCATTTATAAACGGCTTCTTTGGATACAACCAGATTATGATGGATTCCAAAGACAGAAAAAAGACGACATTCACCACGCCTTGGGGTACCTATTGTTATTGTGTAACGCCGTTTGGCTTGAAAAATGTAGGGGCAACCTATCAAAGGGCTGCCACTACTTTACTGCATGACATGATACATAAGGAGGTCGAGGTGTACGTGGACGATATGATAGTCAAATCAAAAGACCGGGATGGCCACATCACAGCACTACAAATTTTTTTTGAAATGATTCGAAAGTACAAGATGCGGCTCAACCCATAGAAGTATGCATTTGGAGTCATTGTTGAAAAAATGCTTGGGTTCATGATCACTCAACGAGGCATTGAAGTCGACTCTTCAAAGATCAAAGCAATTTTGGAAATGCCTCCTCCGAAGATCGAGCGGGAAGTTAGGGGCTTTCTAGGAAGAATCCAGTTTATCAGTCGATTCACCGCAAAGCTGACAACTACCTGTGAGCTGCTCTTCTGCTTGCTGAAGAAGGGAATCAAGTTTGAGTGGGATCAGAAATGCCAAGACACCATTAATGCCATATGATAGTACCTACAAAATTCACCTATTCTTGCTCTTCCCGAACCTGACAGACCACTGATTCCTTACTTGTCAGTGGCTGACTCAGCTATGGGATGTATACTGGCGCAAGAAGGAGAAACTGGAATTGAAAAGGCCATCTACTACTTAAGCAAGAAGATGACCGGGTGAAAAATACAGTACACACCGTTGGAAAAGACATGTTGAGCCTTGGTTTGGGCCTTCCAAAAATTGAGACACTACATGTTGTCTTTCACAGTAAATATCATCTCCCAGATGGATCCTTTGAAATACTTATTTGAAAAGACGACACTGACAGGAAGGTTGGCTCGACGGTTGCTGCTGTTATCTGAATTTGATCTTCAGTATGTTACTTGGAAGTTAGTCAAAGGCAGGGCAGTAGCAGAATTTTTGGCCAACCAATCAATTGAAGGAGGTGAAGACACGGAGTTTCAGTTTCCTGACGAACAGCTAATGGAAGTCGGGGATGAAAAGTGGACTCTATATTTTGATGGCGCATCCAATCAATATGGCTATGGAATAGGAGTCCTTCTTGTCACTCCTGATGAGTCACACGTCCCCTTGTCGTTGAAGCTTAATTTTGAAGTCACCAACAATCAGGCTGAATATGAGGCATGTTTAGCTGGATTGGAGGCAGCCTTAGAACTAGGGGCAAGGAAGTTGCAAGTCATCGGAGACTCAGCACTTGTGGTTTCACAAGCTAGAGGAGAATAAAAGGTCAGGGACGTGACATTGATTCTCTACCATCAGGAGCTAGAAAAGCTGATACCATGTTTTGAATCAGTAATCTTTACCCATGTGCCAAGATTGCAGAACAAGTTCGCCGTTGCACTGGCCACCCTAGCATCCATGATTGACATACCACCCAGAGTCTGAATGAGGCCCTTGATAATTAAGCAGAAGAGAAAGCCGACATATGAGATGACAGCCGCTATTGAAGAAAGCACTGACGGCCTTCCATGGTACTTTGACATTCAAAACTTCGTAGAGAAAGGAGAATATCCCAAGTTTGCCAGCAAAAAGGATAAGAGGGCAATACGATGACTATCTGCACAGTTTGTCATTTGTGGTGGTAGACTGTACAAACGAGGACATTCTAGGGTCAATAAGCTGTGTGTCAAGAAATGATGAAAGAGATGCATGCAGGAGTCTGTGGACCACACATGAGCAGAAGTATGTTAGCCAAGAAAATCCTACGACAAGGATACTTTTGGATGACGATGAAGACAAATTGTATCCAGTTTGTGAGGAGGTGTCATAAGTGTCAGATTCACGCAAATCTTATACACGTTCCCCCGTCTCAACTGTACAACCTGAGGTCACCATTGCCATTCTCAGTATGAGGCATTGACGAGATTGGCAGAGTAACACCGAAGGCATCCAATGGACATGAGTTTATCTTAGTGGCCATTGATTATTTCACCAAGTGGGTAGAAGCATCTTCCTACTCGGTATTGAAGGCCTCCCATGTTGCTAAGTTTATCAAGCAAAATATCATTTGCCGGTACGAAGTTCCCCATGAGGTCATCTCGAATAATAGCTCACATTTCCAAGAAGAGGTCCTGGATCTTTTCGAGGAATACAGGAAAGTGGCTCACAAGTTCTCGCCATATCGGCCGCAAACCAATGGAGCAGCTGAGGCAGCAAACAAGAAATCAAGAAAATTCTGCAAAAGACAATCAACTCACATAAGGATTGGCCGGAACATCTACCATTTGCACTTTGGGGATATAGGACGTCGATCAGAACTTCAACTAGAACTACACCATACTCTTTAGTGTACGGGATGGAAGATGTTCTTCCCATTGAGGTGGAAATTCCTTCACTAAGAGTAGTGGCCGAGGCCAATATCTCAGAAGCAGAATGGCAGAGGAACCGGATAGAAGAGTTGCTTTTGTTTGATGAAAGAAGACTACAAGCCCTATTTTATGTACAAGGTTACAAAAGGAGGATAGCTCGGGCGTTCAATAAAAAGGTCATGACCCGGGATCTTAGAGAAGGAGATTTGGCTCTTAAGAAAATCAGAGCTCCTATCTTCGACCCGAGAGGCAAGTTCAAGCCAAACTGGTCCAGACCGTTTCTAATGAAAACCGTCATGACCGGTGGTGCAGTCATTATTATGGATTTGGATGGCAATGTGTTCTCCACTCCAGTTAACCTCGTTCAACTCAAAAAATACTATCGTTGAGGGAAGAATAAAGATAAAATAAAAAATTTACTGAGTTGAAAATCGAAAAGGCAACTCAGGCAAGAGTTAGAGCAACCCGCAAGGCTGAAAACCTAAAAGGGCGACCTTGGCAAAAGTTAGGGCACTACAAAAGGAGAGTGTCAATACCAGAGCGAAAACTGAGCTTGAACTACGTTACGGCCTGATTCCATCTTTTTGGGATACGTAGGTAGCTTCTTTTAAGAAATTCGGCCGCATTCTTTGTTTTTAACCATCTTTGAATCTGAGTAAGATCAATGCAAATTAATTTTTAGATTTTGATAATAAAGACATTCAAGCTTTGATAAATTTGAACCATCTTAAATATGAAGTGGGAGATTTTCATTACTTTAAGCAAGATTACAAAGTTCTTAAATAAAGAGAGGGCACACAAGTCCCAAACTCTACAAAATAAAAAAAGAAAGCTATGAAGTTTTTCAAAACAATGTAGATGTTCTCAAGACTTTCTCCTTTTAGCTGCTTGTTTCTTCTCTTCTTTACCCTTCTTCTCCTTGTCTTGTGTTAGCCATATCCTGTACTCAACAGAAAGATCGAAACACTGCAACTCATATATCTCCATCAATGAGCGAGATGGCCAGGCGTCCTGATATGATGATAGAAACGGAGCCCGTAGTATGGATGAGAACAGACGACCTCGAATGCTGGGAAAGATGATCTGATTGCGACCGAACTGCCGCATGATCCGATGGGGGTAATAAAAGGTAGTCTGACGCAGACCAATCAGCAGAACACCAGGGTGATCCATAGTGGTCAGATTCATAGCAGGAATACGCCACCAGGGGCACTGCCAGGTAATGTCTGGGCCAGTCAGAGAAGAAAGATACTGCCGCCAAGATGCCTCGGTGTGGCATAACTGGTAATGCGGGCGGTAAAGAAAAGCAGCGGCATTGTGCCTATTAGTGGGAGGCTTCTGTACAAGATTTACCTTCTCCATCAGCCAGATCTGTAGCAAGAGTTAACACAGTAAGAGAAAGGCTTTGTAGTATGACAGAGAACTTGATACAGAGAAAGATGTTGAGTTCACCTAGAGAAGTAAAGGGCTGCCAGCAAATGTGGTGGTCTCGCCACGATGAACAGTGTCCAAGCCCAACAGTGTCTCAGCCAAAACAAGGGGCACAAAGTCCTTCCTCGTCCACATTTGGTCAGCAATTTCAACCAGAGCACAACTAACCCACCCATCAGGAGGGACAAAGAGATGCTGGGTAAGGAGGTAGAAGCAAAGTGCATAACGACGCCGCAGCTGAAAGTCGAGATCTCTGAGGTCACCAGTAGGATGAAACCTCTCAATAAGTCACGGGATGTCAAGACAGTCGCCCGAGGTCATAAGAGAAGCCTCCATCCTGGATAGGCCACAAAATTGCATCACTTGCTGCCGAACTGAGAGGAAGGGAGTCGGAACAACAACAAAACTCTGTGGAGTCAAGTCCAGGATGGCAGCAAATTCCTCTACAATGGGGCAGAGTTCTTCAAGGTCAAACCGAAAGACGTGAGACTGCAGATCCCACAGTTGAGTAGCAGCTGACAATAAGGAACTATTAATCTCCATGGCCCTCAGTGAAAAAAGGGCATTCAAGCCAAATGGGGAGAAGTTCCAACGTTCAACGTGGGAAAATGCTTCAAACCATAGAGAAAGAGGAGAAGCCATCTGAGTCGGAATGACAGCAAATGGGGCCTCCAGGGTTGTATTTATAAATTTAAAAAAGGCAGAAAATCAAAATTTTGGCAGAAGGGCAAATAAAAGTGGCGACCGCCGTCTTGGAACTGGCGACTGCCAACTCCAAAAAGCACAGTACGGGGATATCATTCCTTTGACCAAGCGACGGCCATGTCTAAACAGGTGACCGCCAGGTTATCATTTTGGGAAAGTGGCGACCGCCATGTTATATTATGGCGACCGCCATGTTTGAACATGGCGGGTGTGGGTCAGTTTGCAGTTTGTGTAATCTGTATTAGTTGTGGCATCTAAACTATGCATCCAAGGTAGTTTGAGCAGTGAATAAAGAAAAATCATGCAACAGATGAAATAATAAATGGCACGAAGGCCCAAAATGCATCAAAAAGTAGCAAAATAATACTGGGGCATCCAGGCCCAATAAAACAGTAAACTGGGGCACACAGTCCCATTGATCAAGTAAGTGTGTGTCAAATATGTCAAACTGGGGCACGCAGGCCCATCAAAATAAATGTATAAAAAGATAAACAAAACTGGAAAAGGGGGGGCTCTCTCTCTCACTCATGCCTCGGGCGGACTCGGCGGAAAGAAGGACCAACCTCCTCCGAGCTATCATCCTCGAAAACTCTATCGAACTCATCACCGTCGTCACTGTCAGAGGAGGAGGAGACAACTCTGGAGCGGCTTCGGGCAGAAGAAACAGATCCTCGAAGACGCGCTCGGGAAGAAGAGCGAGACCCACGACCGCGTGCTGGAACTGGGGCAGGAGGCTGAGCAGGGGCCAGTGGCGATACTACACCGACAGCAGCTACTGGTGCCTGAAAAGAGAAGCAGGAATAAGAATAAAGTACATAATATAATAACAAGGCACAGGAAGAGATACTCACTGGCAAGGGAACGAATGGAACCCCAGCTGCGCGTAAGGCTGCATCCTGCTGGCAAATAAGGGTCCGCAGGCCGCTCACCACTAGCATGAGGCGATCCAGCCAAACCTGATCCGTCTGTCAAGAAATAAAACAGAACTAAGCAGTCTACGAATAAAGAAAGACGAAAAGGAAATAGTGATAAAAGAGTCAAACCTGGGCGTGCTCTGGCCGGAACTCCGGGGCTAGAGGAACCGAGATGGGGATATCAAAAGGATACCCAGCAATGAAGGATGACACCGTTCAAGTTACCTTAACAGCCCTAGCCCCAACTCCACCAGCAACTCCAGCAATAGCTTCAGCAGCACCAGCAGCTCCCGCAGCGGCATCAGCAGCACCAATATCAGCAACCTCTGGTGCCTGTCCTCGCCTCCTACCTCCCGGGGCAACCGAGCTGGGTCCTACTGGTCCCATTAGATGAGCTCGAGCCGGGGTCCCCACTGTCTCCAGTAGCAGGTCAACAGGGCTCAGATCCTCAGTCCGGCGTATACAGGTTGGAGGAACCACCGGGATTCGAAAGTGATCCAAGCTGAGCGATTAGCGAACCACTCGCTCTCCTAGATAGTACTCCCGCTCAAATGGGCCCTCCAGCAGAATACACCTCGCAGCAATGTCGCGGCTGCGCATAAGATCCGCACCGGCTTGATCCTCTACCCCCCTTCTGACATCCCAGTGGACCTGCGACAATTCAAAGTACAGTACAATGCAAAGAACAGTAAGACAAACAGTATGATGAATAGTGTGCAGTAAACAGTGCCCATTGCAGTGCAGTGCAGTGAACTGAATGAAGAACAGTACGGTACAGTACAGTGAACAGGGCAGTAAGCAATATAATACAGAAAGTAGTGTACAGAATGGTAAGCAAAGATACCTGGTCAGGTGTCAGCTGATCCAAAGACACCCAGAATCGGTCAAGGTCCTTCCCTCCGACCTTCTTCCCCTTCAACCCTCGGGATCACCGGGCTACACGGGGAATAACCAGAGGGTCTTCCGCAGAGTTCACTGGGACGTGAAGCCCGAGGAACTCATAGGTCTATAACTACAAAGAAGAAGATGTCAGCAAGCAGAAATAACATATAACGAAAATAAATGGAGAACTGCAGAAACTAAATCATACCTTCCAGACCCTTCAGTATCCCCCAATGCTGAGATCCTGAGGGAACTGGGTCAGTATCCGCATAAAGCTGTAGAGGGTGGCGAGAGAAGATCCTCCCCAGTCATAATTGGCAACCCAGTCAAGACGAGTATGTCCGCCCAAGTAATGCAAATGGACGGTATTCTCCTTGTTCGAGAACAAGGAGATACCGAACATATACATAAGAAAGCCTCAGGTGACCCACTCGTAGTGGCGAGGCTCGGTGCCCTGGAAGTGTCGGAAGCGGTCAAAAAACCAAGTGTATCTGACTCAATCCCGGTCCATCTGCGTGGGGACAGCCCCGAGGAAATGCTGCAGTGCGTCAGACGACTGAGCTAAGGATGGATCAAATGGAATAGGGGCACTGCCCACTCGGGTTCCCGTAATGAGTGCGAAGTCCAGAGACGTTAGGGTGGCCTCGAAAGTAGTGAAATGAAAGGTGTTGGTGGTATCCCACCACCGCTCGGTCAAGGCCATCAGCCATACCTGGTCATTGTTTGTCCTATCCAATAAGGGTATGAAGTGAGCAAAGCTGGTGGCATCAATGTAAGCCCGGCTAGGAGCAGGGAGAGCATCATACCACTCTAACACCTCCCCAGAGGCTGAACCTCCGAAGCCTCGGACATAGTGGCCAGTCTGTAAAGAAGAGAGAAACAAAGGATACATAAGAAGCAGATTAAACACATGACACGTGTAGCGGACAACCCTAATAAATCAAGCAAATCATTCAAACCCTAGGTGACGATCTTTCGGTTCTTTTCAAGACCTAAAAAACGAAGCACCCTAACCCTAGGTTAGTGTTTCTGCGTATCCTGGTAACCCTAAGTCTTGGCGCATCAGGCGAACTTTTATCATTTTGTGTCAACCTTTCTTCCTATAAAAAAAAAACATCTTCTTGAAATTTCTAGGATTTTGTAACATTGTTTTAAAATTTTTTCTCAAATTTCTCAAATTTTCAAATTTCTAGTATTTTCTAAACATTTTCTTAAAATCCTTGGATTTTTTTAAAATTTTTCTGAAAATTTTTAGAATTTTCTTCAAATTTCTAAGATTTTCTAGAATTTTCTAAAAAAAATCTTCCTAAATTTTTTTTTAATTTTCTAGATTTAATGCCCCTTAAATTTCTAGAGTTTGTGAAAAATTTGCCCTAAGTTTTAGGATTTTGACAAAATTGCCCCTAAATTTTCTAAATTTTTTAAAAATTACCCCTTTGGTATTGAAAATAATAATAATAATAATAATAATAATAATAATGATAATAATAATAATAGTAATAATTAATAATAATAATAATAAAAATAAAAAAACATATAATAAATTTGCTCCCAATTTTAGGATTTATAACAAAATTCCCTCTAAAATTCTAGAATTTTTGAATTTTGCATAAATTAGCCCCAAAAACAAAAATAAAAAATCTCCCCCTTAATTTCCTTATGTTCTTCCTAGAAATAAAAATGGAAATTCAAGCCTTCTTTTTAAATAATTGCCCATTTCTTTGTTTATTCAAATCTAAGTGTCCCTACTGTTTTAATCTCCATTGCATAAGTACCTAAAGCTAAAGTCAAAATCCCAATCATCATCCACATCACCAAAGTCATTCATCAAACATGTCAAAATAAATCACCAATATCACCATCATTCATCATCATCACCTAAGGGATCCTAGGCATGCATCTACGTTTGATCAATCATGCTTTGGTATTGAAAAATAGTAAGAATAGGGTACTTACCGATGGTCGTCGATGAGACATATGATGGTCAGGCTCCCACAAAAGAACGTCGACAGCAATAGCATCGTCAAGAGGCTCATAGCGTCTCACCCCGCGCAAAACTACGCGATGAGGCAGTGGAGCGTATGTATGAGGGTCAAAGGGCACCGGATGACCCTCTCCTGCGTCAGGATCTAAGAAATCGGCCACGGCAGCCTCAGCAGCAGCATCTGCAGCCGCCTGTGCCTCGGCAGCTGCTCGTGCCTCCTCCTCAGCGGCTCGGTGGGAGGCACGCTCCGCCTCGCGTATGAGAGCGTCCATCGCAGCAGCGGGCTGCGTGGAAGTAACCCCACTAGCAGGAAGGACACCCATGGAAGAGCTCCCAACAGCAGAGGAGCCCTGTCGTGCCCCAAGATCATCATCTCCATGGCTCTGGCCCACCATGAAAAGGAAGGGAATCACGAATAGTAGAGTAAACATCGTGAATCGAAGGTAAGGAAGAAAGCGTGAAAGTCACAAAGAACGAGGAGAAAGCAAGAAAGAGTTGAGAGAGTTTGGAGCGAAGGAAGCTAGAGAGAGAGTGCAAGGGATGCAAATAAGCCAGCCCGCGCGCCTTAAAGGGCCTGGTACGCGTTTCAAGATGGTGGTCGCCACCTTTAGAGTGAGCGACCACTAGGTTTTCCAAACGGTGCACGGCGACCGCCATGTTATAGGAGTTTTTACCCGGCGGCCGCCATGTCAAAGGGGTTTCGTCTTGGCGACCGCCAGATTGCCAAAGGTCACATCGTGTCAGTTTCCTATTATGACGTTTTAGGGTTTTTAAGGGGGCGTTTGGGCCTTTTTGGTTTTATTATTTTGTGTGGGTGTTTTATTTTCCTTTTATATGCACTATATTAGGAAAAATGATTTTAAAAAAAGTACATGAATAATTTTCTTTACTGTGGGTTATTTATATTATTCTAGTGTGCATTTTCGAAAATAATTTGTTAGCATGAGTATGATTTCTTTTTATTTTGTTGCTCTATCTTTTTGCGTTAATTCCGATAAATTTAATTTTAAGCACTAATTAGGCTTTTAATTATTTCTATCTCATACCTCAAAATTTTAGATCTCGGCTTGATCTACTAATTCGTGATTTTCTTCCGATAAACTTAATTTTAAGCTGTGACTTGGTTTTTAAATTTCTTTTATCCCACGTTTTGAATTTTTGGGTCTTAACTCGACCTATTAATTTGATGTTCTCTTCGGTCCTCCTCATGACCCTAAACTGACTCGTCGGTCCTCTTCATGACCCTAAACTGACTCCTCGATCCTCCTGATGACCCTAAACTGACTCGGTCCTCCTCATGACCTTAAACTTACTCGTCGGTCCTCCTCATGACCTTAAACTAACTCATTGGTCCTCCTCATGACCCTAAACTGACTCGTTGGTCCTACTCATGACCTTAAACTAACTCCTCATGTTCTCCTCATGACCCTAAACTGACTCGGTCCTCCTCATGACCTTAAACTGACTCGTGAGTCCTCCTCATGATCTTAAATTGACTCCTCGGTCCTCCTCATGACCCTAAACTGACTCCTGGCTTCTCCTCATGACCCTAAACTGACTCGTTGGTCCTCCTCATGACCCTAAACTGACTCGGTCCTCCTCAAGACCTTAAACTGACTCCTCGGTCCTCCTCATGACCTTAAACTGACTCATCGGTCCTCCTCATGACCCTAAACAGACTCGTCAAATTGACTCGGCGGTCCTCCTCATGACGCTAAATTGACTCGTCAAACTGACTCGTCGGTCCTTCTCATGACTCTAAACTGACTAGTCGGTCCTTTTCATGACCCTAAACTGACTCGTCAGTCCTCTACATAACCCTAAACTGACTCGCGTTATACATGTCTGCATTACACTATACTTGTCATGCATCATATTTATAATCTTACATCCCTGCATTTTACCCTATGAACTACGTTCTAGTCTAATCCCTAGTGAGAGGGGGTATGTAGGCAGCTCGATAAAAATTCGAGTATGACCAACATCATATGTATGCTTGTGTGCTTATAGCCTAAGATTGACGACTCGGTCAAATGGCTGTTATCTCTGGATCTTTAATCTGACTTACATCATGCGTTGCTATACAAGTTATATCAAAGAGGGGCAACTGTAGACACCCCAATTTGATCCCGCCCAATCTTAGGTGAATCCAATGATAAAAATCGCAAGAATATTGCCTTAATTTGATCCTCGGAAAGTGATCCAAGCTCGGTATTTGAACACGAAACCTTTAAACCATTGAAATTTTGTCAAACCATCGAAACTTGCTGCCCAAGTAAGGCGACCGCCATGTTCATTATGGCGACCGTCAATAGGACCTCTTGGAAACCTTAGCAAAAAATGGTGACCGCCACCTTCCAATATGGCGACCGGCAGATTACATTGTAGAGAACGCCATAGAACTTTGTGGAACCTTTCAAAAACATAGCGACCGCCAACTTGCATTGTGGTGACCGTCAACTCCAATTGGTCTGACGTGTCCCTAAAACGTGGCAGCATTTCATTGGCTGAATAACTCTATAAATACTGTACCTCTGGTACGTTTTCAAGGACAGAAAAGGAGTGAGAGGTTTTGAGAGTAAAACTCTGCCGAGTCGTCATGTAATTCCGAGCCGCGACGCCGAAGCCTTGCCGAAATACCAAGCCTCTGACGTCTACCTTAAAGCTTTGCTTGGATCACCACCCGATGATTGGACAATTGGAGCTCATTCCATTGACTTGAGGATTCCCCGGCAATCTAGGTACCTCGTTTGGATCCCCGATCTTTCTAAACTCCACTTCTCCCCTTGGGGTGATCGGGTTAATATTCATTTTCAAATTCTTCAATTTCATTTATAGTTAGTTTCATTTAATATATGCAATGTAGTTTGTAGTTTGTTGTTTAATGTAGTGAGACTATTTAATGTTAATTTCATTTATAGGCTATTTTATTTTTATTTCATTTTAATACCTTGTTACATTCAATTAATTCATTAATATAGTGCTAATATATCTCTAGCAATTACAACTTGATAATATTGTTAATTGTTATAATCAAAACACTTACATGAAAAT
>JAUMHN010411117.1:0-14402 GCA_032360265.1 Heliamphora ciliata
TCTTCAAAACTTGATTCCTTGCTTTTGTTCCATAAAATCTTGTCACCAAAGAACTTGATTTGAATTTAAGCGTCATGGCTTCAATTTTATATCTTGGATTGTGCTAATCATGTATGTCCCGTAAACAATCTCAATTTGTACAATTAGATACATAAGTTTGTTATCATCAAAATCGGTTATTGAAGCCTTGTTAGGCCAACACGCGAGTGTGGTTGTCTAAAAATAGATTTTGTGTCGACACTTTTTCAATAAGGGTCGACACTTTCGGCCAATTGAGTTGACACATTTAAGCATTGGGTCAACCCAAATTTATCGAGAGTAAGAAGTCAAAATTGAGTCGACACTATGTAGAGTTGTGTCGGCACTTTTTCCAGCAGTGTCTCTTCTATATAGTTTTGAGTCAGCTCAAATACACATGTGTCGACACTTTTTCAAGTAGGGTCGACACATTTCACAAATCATTGTAGCCTATGAGGCCATAGAGCACGAAAGAGGTTTGAAACCCTAACTCGACTCGAATACCCTAAGTTCGAGCCAAAAACCCTAAAAAGGCCCAAAACTCAAGCAGCAAAACCTTAACACTCGGAGAATCTTTCAACATTCTAAATTAAGTAATTATTATGAAATAATAAAATTAAAATTAAAAATTCTCATAATTAGGGTAAAATTACCATTTTGTTCATAGTATAATAAAAAGTCTTAAAAACCTAAATTTTGACACATGGACATCCTAAATTAGATATTTAAGTACAATTAAGTATCAAAAGACAAAATAACATAAAAAATGGCACATATGCCCTTAGTGACAAGTTCTTCTTGGGAATTGAGCCAAAAAGTAGCTTTTTGCTTTTTTTAAGCTTAAAAAGATGAGAAAAGTGTCAAATCAAGCATTATGATGATCCAACACTTGTTGAGCAAGTAATATACATAATAATATGGTATTATAGGCTAACAAAAGCAAATAAATGATTATTTAAATTCATACACACTAAAATAAGTCAAAAAACTATATTTTGTCAAACTAGCTTAATTTGACTTAAAAGACTACATCTATTTAATCAATTGTTATGAAAATTATAATAATTCATGAGAATACTATAATTATCATAAACATACTAAAATAATAAGTTTTAGTAGGAACAGACACCAAAAAGATACAATAAATTAACTTTTAAAGCATTTTCTTGCATAAAATAGCACAAAAATCAAGATAAAACCCCAAGACTGATGTGAGATCAGGTTTTTGTCTCCCAAACTGAGCCTAGCCAAAATCTCTTCAGCCAAATCTGATATATATCCCTCAAAACTTGCACCAAGTCTTGTCACCCATGTGATATGAAGAAGAAAATGACTTCAATTACATCATTTTGTTCCCTAACCTTTTCCTATATAAACTAAGCCTTGGAGCCTTCTTTCCCCTTCATATTTCGGTAGAGAGAGAGGGAGGAAACCAGATTCAAAGTGTTCTTGAAGAGTTTTGGTGAGTTGAGAAAAGAAAGAAAAAAAAAAAGAAGGAGCTAAGAAATTAATGAGTATTCTCTAAAGCTAAGTCCTTCCATCCTACCATCCTTTGAGCCTCTAAACAAGTAATTAAAATCTATAAACCATATGTCTAATATCATCCAAAATATCCCTCAACTCATCTCTTTAAACATTTCAAAAATCAAGAACCGAAAACAAACCGAAAACAAATCGAAAAGGCATTGTAATAACAAACTAGGGGCTGTTGTGCTTTTAAATGTTATGAGATGTGGTTGTATATTGTTATTTTAGAGTTTGGTGACTTAAAAGTGTTCTGGAGTCTTGATATTCATGTCCAAAAAAAAAGCATGCAAAGAAATGGGACAAAAGCTTGACATATCATAAGTAGGAGACTTGAACATATAAGGACCTGATTTTTGAGTATCTTAATGTTTCAGCCCTGATCTTTGGAACTCTATAACTCAATGTAAAAAATTTCTCTAAGCATGTTCTTCATGTCCAGATTTATCTTTTTGTGTTATCTTTATCCAAAGTTGGATTCAACTCATTTGAGTGAGTAGAACTCGAGATATTGTAATTCTACCAAAGTATGTCATTTTCAAACCAGTTAACAATACCAACCTAAAAACCCTAGTTTACAATGTGATCCGAGCTTTGGCTAAAACATAAAAGTTGTAGATAACATGTATATCTAACTACCCACAAAATCTTAGGCCACAATATTGAGGTTTGATAGGTCAACACCCCTTTGAAACTCCCTGTGGTGGTTCAGCCTTTAAAGGATACTCCTGTCACATATTTTTGTATGGCCACAAATCCCTATTATTAATGACCTACTTCAATTGTGGTCTACATAAATATTTTAGGTAACATATTGAACTACGTTCTATCCAAAAATCAGACCTATATACCTTGGGAAAGTCCCTCAAACCCATTTCAAACTCTCTATCTAAGACCGGTTCTGTTGAGGGTTTGGAGGCTGACAGAACCTATTTTATAAAATGACTTATATCTTCAACTTGTTTCAAACAACCAGCCGAAGAACCCTTCATAAGAATTGTAGGTGACATTTTTAACTAGAACATATCCAAAAATGGGCTCATTTTGACTTGATTTGTTACCCAAAAATCGAGACCAACAAAGGCGTATTGTTGGTAAAGTTTTGACGAAAGTGCTTAATCTTTTTCGCTTAGAATGTTTTATTCACCCATTTTCCTTAGGTTTTGGCCTTAGTGTTAAACATAAGAGTTATAGAAAATATTTTTATTTAAATGGTGTTTAAAAATCATAACTTGATTCTGAGTCTATATGCCCCAAAATCCTACCGACCCTTTTAATTTAATACTCAAATTTGGCTTTAAAGTTGCTCAGTGTATGTTTGAGTATCTTTTGTTATGAGACCCAAGTTTTATATGATGATTGATTTGAAATAGTTAATTAGTATTTTTCAGTGAATGTACGATCATTAGAACTCATGCCATCAACTTTGAATTGTATCTTGAGAATTGAACTTGTGCCTCACACAGTTGTTCTTATGCTTAGTGAGTTATACCATGAACTTTGTCATGCAATAGACAATTGTACTTGAGATCCATATTATACATTATGGGCATTGTCACTTGCATCCTAGCATATTGGAGTCCATCTGTGTAAATCATTGTTGGGATGGGCTATGTTGAACTGTTCTTTTTGGTTCTAAGTCTAGAGTGTCCCTAGTTGTCATTATTTTGTAAATATTTTGGGATGTATTCCCATTATACACCCTGGGTGCGTCCTTGGTGTTACAAATTTGGTTTATCATGGATATTGTTGGGCACCATAGGTTTGTCGTTAGCATTTTAGTTTTGATGGCTCTTTGATTCTACTGCTCCTTGAGTTACGTTTACATTATGGAAGTGGTGTTGACATGGCCAAATTGTGTAATTTCGGAGAGAGCCTAATTCGGCGAACCTAATCCCACTGAGGTGGTAATTTCGAAGAGAGCTCAATTATGGCAGACCTAAACCCCATTGCCATGGTGTTTTGAAGGGTAATTCGGAGAGAGCCCGACAGTGGCAGTCCTAAACCCCTTGTCTTGGAATTTTGAATAATGTGAAGTGTCTCTTGAAATTCCTGATTGTTGCTTAGACTTTGGGTTGACATCGGCGGCGGCATCACGAATCTTAAGGTGGGACAAATCGCTTATTATATGACTAATTGATTGACTATTGAATTTTGTTGGCCTAGAGGATGGCACAGACCCCACGTCGTTGTCATTGAGTAAAATAAATATGGCATGAAGCCTAGACGAGCGTTTACTATTCGTAACGAGGCGCACTGATGTCTTTGGTGATCAATTACCCATAAAAGTCAACTCTGGTAATTCCCATAGTGGAATTTCTGTTATAATCTGGGTGTATGTCGGGTTGGGCATTTACATTGCATACACAGCATCTCATACTCGCATGTTTATTGACTTATCTGTCATCTAGTTATAAATTTGTCTGTTTTCTTGACTTTAAAGCGTACTTAAGTGTTACATGGTATGCGTTATGGTAAATTTTATGCCGTGAGATTGGCTAAAAGGTTTAGAGTGTTTTTCTACTGGGTTTTGACTCATGGCATTCGTGCCACAGGTGAGGAGGAGTACTTGGAGGAAGTCATCCTAGAGGGAGAAGAAGAATTCAAAGAGCAGGGTGAGTTCCAAGAGCATGTGGACCCCACTGACGCATTCTGAGGATTCGAGAACTTTATTTTTGTTCTTTTGTTCAATTTCCCTGCAACCTTTGTGATATTTGAATACCCTTGGTGAAACTGTAATTGTTATGTACTTTTAAACAGTTCAAACTCCTTTATCATGTAATAATTAAGGTATGAAAATATGAATTAATGGCTAGAATATCTTTTTATTTATATTTATGTATGACCCGACGTACCCGGAGGACAGGGCGTCACAGTAGATAAGGCTACTAAGTTCTATTTCTTACTAAACCATGAGATTAATGAGCATTCTAGGAATTAACATGCTCCACTTGTACTCTTCCTATCAATTTTACACCCGACAAATTCAGTATCAGAATAGCCAAATAACTCAAAGGCTATTCTTCTAGGATAGAACAATCTTAGGTTTTCTGTACCTAAAAAGTATCTAAAGCTACGCTTAACGGCGGTCACATGTGATTCTTTAGGAATAGATTGAAATCTAGCACACATGCAAACACTAAACATAATATCTAGACGACTAGCAGTCGAGTATAGTAGAGATCCAATCATTCCTCTATATCGTTTTTCATCCACTATTTTACCATTTTCATCCTTATCAAGCTTTGTTGTAGGACACATTGGGGTTTCCATAGGTTTTGCTTTCTGCATATCAAACCTCTTCAATATATCCCTTGTGTACTTGGGTTAATTTATGTAGATTCCTTCTTGAGTTTATTTGATTTAAAATCCAAGGAAGTAGTTGAGCTCTCCCATCATACTCATCTCAAATTCTCCCTACATGCACTTAGAAAAGTCCTTGCAAAGAGATTCATTAGTTGAGCCAAAAATAACGTTATCTATATAAATTTTGACAACATGCATATCATTTCCTTAAAACTTGATGAAAAGATTGTTATCAATTTTTTCTCTTGAAAACTCATTTTAAATCAAGAATTTGCTAAGTCTTTCATACCATGCTCTAGGTGCTTGCTTCAAACCATAGACAGCCTTCGTAAGTTTGTAAACATGGTTTGGAAAATCAGAATTTTCAAAGCCAGGAGGTTGTTTCACAAAAACTTCCTCCGAGATAAAACCATTTAAAAAGGCACTTTTGACATCCATTGGTTAGAATTTGAAATTTTTAAAACATGCAAAAGTTAGCAACATCCTAAAAGCTTCAAGTCTAGCCACAGGAGCAAAACTCTCATTAAAAAAATCGATGCCTTCTTCTTGATTGTAACATTGAGAAACCAATCGAGCTTTGTTCCTAAGAACTACTCCATTCTCATCCATTTTGTTTCTAAAAATCCATTTTGTACCGATAATGGAGTGCTCCTTAGGTCTTGGGACTAAAGTCCAAACCTTGTTTCTTTTAAATTAGTTAAGCTCTTCTTGCATAGCCAAGGTCCAAAACTCATCGTTTTCAGCTTCCTCAAAATATTTTGGTTTAGTCTGGGAAAGTAATGCTAAATTACCACAAATATTATGTAGAAAAGATCGAGTTTTGATACCCTGAGATGGGTCACCAATGATCAAGTCTTTTGGATAACCATGAGCATATCTCCATTCCTTAGGCAAATCTAGATTTTTTGAATTTGAAGGTCCAGCAGCCTGTTGAACTTCATCTTGTTGAGAATTTGAAGCTTCCTCATGATTTTGCTCTTATTGGTCTTTAATGAAGTTGTCTTCAACACCTTTTTCTATGTCAACCATGTTATCTTCACAAAATTCTTTTGAAAAGCCAAGGTTAGCTTTATCAAATACCACATGTATAGATTCTTCAACAACTAGGGTCCTTTTGTTGAAAACACTATAAGCTTTACTAGATAAGAAATATCCTAAGAAAATACCTTCATCAAATTTTGCATCGAACTTGCCCAAAAGTTCATTGTTGTTATTTAAAACAAAACTCTTGCACCTAAAGGCGCAAAAATAATTGATGTTTGATTTTCTTCCATTCCATAGCTCATATGGGATTTTCTCGAAAAAAGCTCGAATCATGACTTTGTTCACAATAAAACAAGCTGTGTTTACAGCCCCGGCCCAAAAATATCTTAATGGATTATTTTCATAAAGCATGGTTCTAGCCATTTCTTCCAAAGTCCTATTCTTCCTCTCAACAACTTCATTTTGATGAGGGGTTCTAAGAGCATAGAAGTTATGGTTAATACCATTTTCATCACAAAACTTTTTAAAATCTTTGTTTTCAAATTCTCTACCATGAACACTTCGGATACTTGTGATTTGAAAATCTTTTTCATTTTGAATTCTCTGAGATAATTTGACAAAAGAGGCAAAGACTTCATCCTTATGAGCTAAGAATAGCACCCAAGTGTATCTAGAGAAGTCATCAATAATAACAAAGGCACACTTAGCATGATCAAAGATAACTTTTTGGCATTTGTCACAAAGTTGGCTTATGCTAAGAATGTTATGTTTTAAGCCATCAACAAGCAAAATATTTTCAATATAAGGGGAAGAAATTTTACCGATATAATCGATTCCTATGATTTTTCCATTGTTATTGTCTCTGAATGTCACAAATCCACCATCTTTAGGTTGGAGGGATGCAAGCATCGATTTGCCGCTTATCATGTGTCATGAGCAAGCGCTATCAGGATACCACATCCCCTCCTTGAATGAGGACTTGAGACATACTTGCAAAGAAAATCAAGTTTTAATTTTTGGTACCCAAACTTCTTTGGGTCCTTTGGTATTAGTTCCTTGAGAATGTGTTCCCTTAGGAACCCAAACCTTCTTAGCAGATAAATCAAAAGACTTTCTTTGTGAACAATTTGTGACGTTATGTTCATGCTCATAGCAATGAAAGTAAGTTGCATCTAAGTGATTAGAGGATACTTTGACAAAAATATTACTTAAGAATTTTTTGCTTTTTCTTAGGTTGATATCTAATCCCGGCATTGTCAAAAATACATTTTTGCATGCCAAGAAGTTTATCTAAGTTATTCTTTCCAATAGTAAACTTATAAATAGTTTTTGTAAGATCTTCAACCTTTTCATTTAAAACCTTGTTTCATCTTTTAAAACCATGTTTTCATCTTTTAGGTTCACCGAAAAATTCGAGTATGAGAAGAAATAGGATTTTTTCTTAGTTTTTTTTGGTGGACTTGTTCCTACTCTGTTTAACTTATTTTTCGGATCCATATATGTTATTTAAAATCTAAAAATAGTATAATTCACAAGTTCAAATATTCACATATCACTCTTAATCAACCCATAGAAAGAAAACAAAACACAAGACGTCATTTCATGCATAACAACAACAATGTCACCTATTCAATTCTTTTTTTAACCTTCTTGTTTCTAATCTTGTTTATAACTACTTAGATCATATTATTTATTGTAGAGAATGGTTATAATAGAATGTTGAAGTGAGTTGTAGGAGTTCTTACTTGGAGGATCTTGATAGAAGAAGATGGAGGACTTAGCTTTAAACTTTCTTCCTTCATTTTCTTCTTCCTTCTTCTTCTTTCTTCCTTCTTCTTCTTCTTCCTTCATCTTGGAGACTCTCTCTCTATCTCTCTAAAATCTCTCCCTTCGCCAAAAATTATAGGGGGAATGGGTGGGATTTGGTCTCCTATATATAAATTTGAGGACGGATTTGAGGTGTAATTACCTAGGGTTTGTTTAGTAATTAATTAGAATAGGTTTAGGAATTTTTTTCATAATTATATGATAGTAGAGTAGTGTGTTGTCACTTGGCTATATGATGAAGAGTTGGGAAGATTTTAGCTGAATAAAACTCTTTCAGCTAAAATTAAGCATAAAAACGTCCACGATACCCGGGAAGAAATTTTGACACAAAAGGTGACTATTGTTTAAGACTTGTTTAATTTTTTAGAGTTTAGATTTTATTTTAGAATTAATTTTCTAAAATATAAAAATATTAAAACTATCGGATACTACTCTATTTATACTGAAAAAGTCCAAATGCAGTATAAATTTGCATTTTCCCAATGCAAATCTACCCAAAATACAAAAAGTACACCTTTTTTACTTTTTTTAGCCACCACCCAAGGTGGCCGGCCACTTGAAGCTTCCCCCTTTTTTTATTAAATGATTTTTGTATTTAATAATTCTTGAATTTTGAAATTTTGGGCCAAAAGAATTAAATTTGGGCTTTCCTTTTATTTTTGAGTTGGGCTTAACCCATGGGCTTTTTAAAAAGAAAAATTTAGGGTTAGGTCCTCTTTTGGTAATAAATTTTTTTATTGGGATTAGTTCTGTCACAATTTTAATTTTTTAAAATATTGTTAAATTATATTTTCAAAAGATTTCTTTGACCAAATTCCTTCTTCATAAGGAACCAAAAATCCCGCCCAAAAATTTCTTCCAAAATATTTCCCAAAATCTCGCCTCGCAATCCCCACAATCCTAGCTCCATCACCGTCATCATCCTCTGTTGCCGCCTTGTCGCTGTCACCATCTTCATCCTCGATGCTGCCGTCGTTAATCCCGCTGTCGCAGTATTTTCAGTGATGCTGTAGCTCAAACACAAATGATATATTTATCACTTGGATTCTGCCTTGTATTTTCAATGATACCACATAAGTTGGACTTTGTCTTATATTTATAGTGATCCCGCAGCTCAAACACAACCGATACATGTATCAGCGATGTTGGGTTTGACGACAAAAATAGATACTGAAGGCAACGACGATGAATGATGACTGCAACGGCGATGGAGAACGACGGCGATGTCGAGGAAGACTGCAATGGAGGATGAAGATGACGATCGGGAGGAGGTCGAGCTTCTACACACTGTGACTTTGGATGATTCTCTCATCTCTGCCCTCTCCATAGTGGCTTTGGTTCTATACACCAGCGAGGAGGAGGAGGTCAAGGTTGGCGGTGGAGGCGAGGAGGATGAGAAGGAAAAGCAACAGCGGTGATGAGAAGGCAAGAGGTCAGGGTTGGGTTTGGAGAAGGAAAGGAAAGGCACTAGCGGATAGGGTGCATAATCAATCTTGTCATGTCAATTAGAACTAAGGGTGCATAAAAACTTAATCTTTAAATTACTTTTCCAAACTAAGCCTAAGGCTCTATTTGGTTTAGCTTTTTTGTGCCTTATTTTTGTCTTTTATGAACTCTTTTGATTTTTTGGGCTAATCTTTTTCTATTTTTTTAATCATTATGATAAAACAAATCTAAAAGTATAATCGTTTTGAAAAAAATTGAAAAAGTTCACTAAAGAGGAAAAAAGCAACATAAAAGCCTTAAAATAGCTTTTTCCCGTCGTATTTGAAATTTTTACTTTTCTGATTTTTTATAACGAGAGAATCTAAAAACTATTATCGTTTGAATTATGTAGAGGATTAGGATTAGGATCTATTATTTCCGTCCAAGCTGGCTGAACCATCTAGGGTGGATTCCGCGTGTGCCTACAGAAGAAATGGGTGAGATGCCCGCCGATGGCTTTTATCGGTGGACCCTCCGATGATCAAATTAGGCAAGGGTTTAAAGAGAGAGAAGCTTAAGAGAGTAATTTGGCAGAGTTTCTTCTAGTAAAAAAGAGTGCATACCTTTGCCTTTGAGAGTGTTGGCTATTTATAGGAAAAAAATATACCTGACCTGCTTTGGGGGTCTGACCCGACCCGAGCAGGTCTGCTTGTCCTCTCTCTTATTTTGATTAATACTCAGCTGTCAATCTGATGATGACTTATCATTGCCATCATTATATCTTTTTGCAAGTTTTTTTTGTCATGTCAAGCTGTCCATCGGTACTCAGACCTACTTTATGCTAAGTCAATCCTCCCTGACACCCTATCCCTAGAGTCGGTTCAACCGCTACTGACCTCTTATCTCGAATGCCACCTTTTGGTACGCGTATCATGGGCACTAATTACTATGTGTCGATCCCTAGCTCGACTTCTGAGGTCATACAACATGCCCTGCTCGGACGTGGGTGTCGAACATTTCCCCTCACGGCGTCAAGCACCCCTCAGCATTGTGTCGAGCACCTCTCTTCGGGATCGTGGCCGAGTCTTTCTCCTGAACTCGAACCCGTGGCCGTGGCACTCTGGCCCATGGTCGTTCCACGACTTTGACTGTTTCGAGATCCTAATAGCTCGAGAGCACTATCCAATGTATGCTCGTCCCACTTCCCGAGCTTATGAAGGGTATACTGAGGTACAATATTGTGGGTAGGTGACTACTGCTCTGTACGGTGTCCCACGTGTGTGCCCCGTGGCCCTGGTCGAAACTTGTCCTCCCTCAAATGCCCCCATCATCTTGCTGTTGGTTGAAATCTTGAGCTTCTGGAAGATGATGCGATGACCTTGCTCGATTCATCGTTTTGCTTTTTGATTGGGAGACTTGTCAAGCCAGTTTTGCTAATCTATCGCCTCTTAGCCCAATTATACGCGAATCGCCATATCCGCCACGTGGCGGTCCCCCATCGGTTCTACACCACATTCATTACGTGCATTGAATGCGCATTAAATGCGTACAGCGTTAGCTGTACCTTGGGCACAGGAATGTTGGCCATTGTATTTCAATAAATGCCAATCATTAATGCTTATGATGGTTGGGGAGCTTGGCTTCTTGAGTCCGAGCACCACTTGAGCTCAATGGGCAAGCCTTACATAGTGATGTGAGAACCTTTTTGCTCGGCGTGCATTAATTTTGCATTTAATGCACACGGCGCGCTTTGCCATAGGTGTCATGTCGCTTGGTGCTTCGTTTGGGGGTATGAACCTTGCCCCTATATAAGGGGAGAAGAATATCAATCTTTCCTTTTTTCGCAAAACCTGTAGCCTTACTCCATTGAAGGTGATTTCCAACGAGCTGCTCTGACAACTATTCCCACCATCTCTTACGGCGGCTTCTCTCCCACGGCAAAGGTTCCCAGGCTTCTACGACTTCTCTGAGGTTAGCCTTAAACACTCCCCTCCATTATAGATATATATACATATACATCCATAGTCTTCCGTCGCTTTGATCCCATTTTACTGGGGGCTCTTGTGCCGTCGCTTCCGTTCCACCACCGTGGTTCATGGCAGCGCCACTTGCTTTTCGACCCTCACCTACCCCTGCTAGATTTGTGGCGTGGGGAGTATCCTCCGCTTTGGAAAATGCTGGTCACTATAGTGCCGCTGTCGTCACCTCCGGTGGAGGTGGTATTGTTCTTTTTTTTATTATTATTATTTTTTTTAGAAGATGCCTTCAAACAATTATACATTCTTACAATCAAACAACCCACTTCTCTCTTCTTCTTTTTTCTTTTGAAGATGGAATGCGTCAATTAGCACTGTATGTTGATTCCCCGGAGGCTTTAGCCGAGCTCTGTCGGGCTAGGTCCATCCCCGTCGACGTCACCATACGCCAGGCAACTGAGCAAGAACATTGGATTACAAATGAGCCCGGAGGGGTCGTTTTCCCTCTTGTGGCTCTTTTGGAATCTAGACTGGAGTTTCCCCTCACAACCATTATAAGGGAAGCTCTAGCATTCTACCGGTTGTACCCGGCACAGCTTACCCCCAACGTCTTCTCAATCTTGATGGGGGTAGTCTTACTGAATCGGTACATGGGCATCAATATTGGTGTCCGAGAGATTCAGTATTGCTACTCCATAGCAAAGAGTGCTCGGGGCATCAACAAGTATTACTTCAAGACCAAAGACGGCCGTCAAATCGTGTGCACGGCTATGCCTTGTGAGCCCGGGCACCCCAGGTAGCCGAGCTCTTACCCCATCATTTTATATATATATATATATATATATATTTCGATATGCCGAGCACTAACTGTCCTCCCCTGTTTTCCCCCTTTTTCTTCTATTTTTTTGATAGCTTCTTTCTGCAACACCTCAGCTGCTCGAGATAGGAGGGACAAGAGTGACAGGCGGGTAAACTTCGAGCACATGAGGTGTGTACTCGATTGGGATAGGGAGGTGAGATTGTTTAAACGCCTGTTCAAAGGTCAACCTATCTGCCCGGACGAACATGGGCGCCGACTGACGCATATGAACGACGACCAGGCCAAGGAGGACTAAAGCAACAGGGCCTCGACCTCTAGCACAATAAGTAGGTGCCGACCTTTAAGGTCTACGTCTTATTTCCGTTCATCTCACAAAGATCCCAATATGTCGACGAGGGAATTACTCGATGTCTTGCTCGGGTCAACGCCTCAAGCCCCGAGTGCACTACAAGCGCTGACCACCTCTGGAGTCCCATCAACTACTCCGACGACAACCGCCTCTACCGTTCCTCAAATCCCCCCTCTTCTAGTAGCGCAGTCAGCCAGGAAGAGGCCATCGGCACAGCAAATCACCGATCGCCAGATCAGGCGCCGCATCGAGGAGACCTCCACCCCTCATATTTTGAGCGGCTCTGGGGGTGGTGCCGAGGTAATTGAGGCATCTGCCATCTCCTTCTCCCTCACCTACCGCGACAAAGCCCTCACCATTTAAGACTCGGTGCAGGAGAGTCACAATGTGGCTTGGGTGTTGGCAAAACGCCCCTACTTGCCCGAGGACAAGACGGAGTATGCGGCTATCCCTGATGCCGCGCTGGTCAAGAAAGCAGCCCAACACATCATTGTGGTAAGCCATCCTCTCGAGCTCCATATACTTTGTAGAACTTTGCCTCTTTTAACCGAACTAATGCGTTTTCTTACTGTGCAGGGCCTGTAGATGGGCATTGAGGCCTCCGATCAATGCAAGAAGGTGCCGAAGAGGTATAACCTCCTGTACACCGAGGCCTTAAAGAGCATGGAAGATGTCAAGTTCTTCCAAGCACAGGTTGGGGAGGCCGTGAAGGCAAAGAAAGGTGCCGAGATCCTGGCCGCCTGGGTGATGGACTCCATCAAGGAACACGAAGCCAACTTGGCTTCAGTGCTTGCACAGCTTGAGAGGGCCAGGCAGTCAGAGGCCACACTGCAGAGGGCAAAATTCTGACCTCTAAGAGCTCAATGCCCAGACTGCCCAAGAAAAATTTAATGAGGGCTACGACAAGGCTGGGGATGATTATGCTGTGCAAGTCATAACCATGCAGAACTCACTATTCAAGATGGGTTGGGATGCTACCTTGAGGGCTGCCTCTGTTCCCGGGGACTCTCTCCTGCGCAAGGAGGTGACATGGCTCCAACCTAGCATCCCCTTCTCCGAGCGGTTGGCTCATCTGCTCGGTCAGGCTATTCCACCTAGGCAAGTCCTGGAGGTGCCCCATCTCTGAGGTCCCGATTCCTCCTCCTCCGACTGAACATGCGGCTCGTCCACCTCCCCTTCCTTTTTAGCATACTACGATCAAGGTCGAGCAAGAAGATCTCGAGTAGCTCGACCCTCTTTGGCCCGAGACAAGGGCTGCTGACCTGAACGACCTAGTTGACATCACATTGGAGGAGGATGGGAAAGATCAAGATGCTGGGATTGCTCAGGATGCACAAGCCGTGCATAGAGCCGAAGACGTGATCGCCAAGGAACGTGCCATTTTGGAGGAGTAGTTGCAAATGAGAAGGAAAAAATGAAGCTTTTCTTTTTAATCTTCCAAGTACGTGATGCACGGCCTCGATCCCCTTGTGAGGTCGACTCGTTTTGATTGTACTGAAAACTTTTCATCAATGAATTTGCCTTTAATCCCTGGACTTGACGACTTATGTACTTTAGTTTTTTCTTTCATTTCATCAAATGAAGTATTCGTGTTCAATTGCTTTATGTGTTTCATATTTGTATTCCGTGCTGGTACCTTTGGGTTGAGCCAAGGCCTATGTCCAGCCGGGCAGGTACACCATTCCTAGCTGAGCTAGGATAACTTGTTCCTAGTGATGCTTTTGACATCATTTGGGGCCTCGGCGCCGAGCCGAGCTAGGTCTTAGGCCCAGCCGAGCCGATACACTCCCCAATCGAAGATCTCTCAACAGGGGATGTAGAAATTCAAAATTACCATGCAACCCGAGGTCGGCTAGGATTTTTGCTGTCTAGCTGAGCTAGGGTTTTCTTGCCCAGGCTCGACTCGAGGTCAATCTTTCTTGTTCAGGCTTGACTCGAGGTCAACTGGGACTTTTACTGCCTAGCCGAGTGTAGACACCCCAATTTGACCCTGTCCAATTTTAGGCGAATCCGATGATGAAAACAAGTGAATTAGTGCCTCGATACAATCCTCGGTAAGTGATCCAAGCTCGGTATTTGAACTCAGAACCTTCAAACTAATGAAATTTTAACGAACCATCGAAACTTGCTGCCAAAGTAAGGCGACCGCCAACTCTCATCATGGCGCCCGCCA
>JAUMHN010411127.1:1492-14401 GCA_032360265.1 Heliamphora ciliata
TAAGTACTATGAAGCGAAAAAGGAAGATGGTTTTCCATAATGATGACGAGTATCAACCCTCTGAAGGTGAGAAAGGGCCTAGTTCTTGCAGTGACGATTATGAGTCTTTTGAGTCACATATGAATAAGGTAACATATTATGTAATATATAGGTTTATGTGTTAATTTTTTCTAGTCTACATGTGTTAATTTTGTTATTCATTTGTGTAAATTTGATGTTCACTTCAAATTTAGATTATATGTTAATAATTTAATTTGTCTTTATTTATTCAGTTTAAGCATATGGCTCTTACAATGAAGCAAGGTGGTTAACCTACTCAATTTCTAGGAGATTCACAAAGAAGTCAAGAAGAGAGAAGTCTCTCAAAAGTAGTGAACTCAGTTCTCCCAAGACATCCTTCAACAAGACAAGCTCAAAATTGTGTATAAATAATGGCCCCAACAGCAACACAACCTATGCAATTCCCCACCACTGGGCAACCTGGCCAACATTCTAATTCAAATATTGTTTCCAGCCGTTTAGATGAGTGTTTTAAATTTTGTGTTCATGTATAGGCTATCATGTATAAAGCAAACATAACTATCATAGTTTGGGTGTGGCTATCATAATTTTGTGCTACTGCTGTTTTAATGTTTTTATGTTCATGTGAACTTCTAAATTTTAATAATTGTTTTTAGTTCGTATTTTCATTTTATGTTGATGCTGGTAATGTTTATAATGGTCTTGCTGATAATAATTAAGGTTGTTTTATTGTGTTCATAGCAGCAAATGTTGAAACAAATAATCTATTTGTTTTTGTGGCTTGTTGTCATTGAATAAAATATACATATGTGAAACTTGTTATAACTGAGAATATACATTCATTTTAGGCAAAAAGTGTATACGAGGTCCCATACGGGGAAAGCTTGTGGATAAAATCAAGAAACAAATTGGTCATCCCATTCTAGTTGATATTAATCGTCGACTAAAGGCAATAGAGATGGAAAACTTCACTCGCCTTTCAAATGCTCTCAGGGAACAAATTAGAATCCATGTGCCAATTTAAAAAATTGGTTGGAAAGATGATTTTGGAATCAAGGAGTCTATCGTGATGAGAGTTAAGGTAATATGAATTTAATGGTACTTGTTTAATACATTAGTAATCACGTACTTCTAATTTAATCTTTATTTATTTGTTTAAATTGCAATAAACTTTTGAATTTGGGGATTATAAGAACGATGAGGTTCTTAGGCATACTATTGATTATAAGAACGATGAGGTTCTTAGGCATACTATTGATTAAAAAATGTTTTGAATTTGGGGATTATAAGAACGATGAGGTTCTTAGGCATACTATTGATTAAAAAATGCTAAAAATTATATTCAGAATGGAAGTGCAAGTTACACAAGCACTACGTTGCCCTTAAAGAGAAGTGGGTGCCTAATCCTAAAAGCCATCCACTACATCCATGTAAACTGGAAGATTGGGTATTCATGATTAATAATGTGTGAGAGACCGAGGAATGGAAGGTGGTACCTTTTGTTGATTTTTATTATACTACAAATTAGAATTAATTATTATTGATGGTATGCATGAATAGTTGATTTCATTATTTGGTTTTCTTTTTTTTTGTTGTAAGATAAGTCTAACAAAGCAAAGTTTGTTCGATCTTGTGTGAAATATAATCATACAAGTGGTTCCAAATCATTCTTATCACGAGCATCAATATTTGTCAGTATTGTTAAAATTTTTGTATTTCTCTAAACTATTACTTTTTCATTGTATTGTTACCAACAAAATCGAATGACATTATAGGTTAAGAAGAACAATGGTAGGTAACAACCTATTATAGAAAAGTTCAAGGAGACTCGTATACGTCATCTGAATGGGAAAAATGTGTGGATAAATGATAAAACTCGACAACATCATGTATGCACGAGTATTTTAATTTCAAGAAATAGCCAATGTGCATTTTATTATGTTAAGTGTTATAAATTTATGAATTTAAAAAATTATAGGATGAAATTGTTTCAAAAATTGTTGAGCAATCATAGCTTGATGTCACTGAACCATTGTCAGAAGAATAAATTTCTATGCAGGTGCTTGTAAAGAGGTCTGCCTATTTAAAGGGTATAGGGAACCATTAGAGTATCGGCCCATCTTCCATAGAGGTTAAGGAGCCTGATCCAAATGTGATTGCTTTGCGAAAGCAAGTGAAAACATTTCGGAGCATTCTACAAGTGTTGGCAGTAAAAGCATGCGTTGATCCAACTAGTATTCCATGTGAAACCCGATCCCTTCTCTTTTTCATATATACATATTCGACGTGTTGGTTTTTGCTTCTTCAAGTAGAACAACATGTGTATATGTATTTAACGTTTGTTCTGGTTTTGAAAAGGCACGTTTGGTTTGGTTTGGGGCTGTGAAACCTGTTTCTGTTGCAGAAGTTGTTTTCTTTGTTGACCAGTCAACTGGAATAGGTGATCCAGTCGACTGGGTTAACAGTGTGTGGAACCAGTCGACTGGGTTGGGTAGGTGGATGTTTTTCGAGATTCTAGTAGCCTTTTCAGTCGACTGATCTAGGTGGTCCAGTCGGCTGGCCTCTTGTTTTGGGCGTTGCCTATAAATATCAGATCCTTGGGAGATATTTTGAGATTTGGTAACTTCAAGGCTAAGTTTCACATAAAAGCTTTACCTTCACTCTAGATTTTTTGGGGCTCGGGCTTGGTTTTTAGCGATCGGATAGCGGATTCTTGGTATCCGTGATGGGGGCTTCCCGTTCATCCGAATAGAATCTCGTTTCGTCGAGGTTCGTTTTTCAAGGCGTCAAGCTTTTGGCTGAACGAGGTAGGATCCTAAACTATCTTGTCTTTAAAAGGTGCTACGTGCTCTTATATGCTTTTCTACCAGTTGAGAATACTTTAAATGTTGTATTTTATGTTTAAACCATGTTTGTTTAGATAAAAATCATGTTTTGCACTTTTTCTTGGTTTTTACATGATATGGACACGTGGGTGTCTGTGGTTTTTAAAAAAGTAGTTTTGAAAATGGAGGACTTATGAAAAGTATGAAAACCTAACCTTTTGGAGGTTTGGAGCTAACTTTCGGGGTTGAGTATCAGATTTTAAACGTTTTGGTAAAAATAGTGAAATTGTGTTTTAAATGTTGTTGGATCTCCATAATTGATGGATGACATGGCAGATGGCCATTGAATCTTTTTATACATGATTGATGTATAGTGTGAAATGTTTTCGTAGTCGAGCTACGTATTGATTTTTAATGATTCTATAGATGTGCCGTGACAGTGTGGTGGGTGCTTCGCTCCCTCGGGTTAAGTCCGTAAATAAAGTGGTGGGTGCTTTTCTCTCTCGGGTTAAGCCCGTAAATGAAGTGGTGGGAGCTTTGCTCCCTCAGGTTAAGCCCGTAAATGAAATGGTTTCCCCTGTGTGTGGCGTGCATTGTCGTGACTCTGTATAGAGCTTGTCATTACCTAACAAGTCTCGAATGGCTTGGGTCTAGGATAATGGGCAGGAGTCTATAGTTGTTACCTTTATCCCGGATGTGACAGAGTTGGTACATGGGATTCATTTTCGGCTGTGTGATCCGAGTAAAAAATAACGTTTTGTTATGGTTGTTCTTTAACTGTTGACGTTATTTGCATTGTTGAAATACGTGGTTTTAAGGATAAAAAACCGTTTTGAGGCTCATGTGATTCGAATGAAAACTTAGAATTTTGAGAAGTAAAACCGTTTTGAGGCTCGCTTGGTTGAGGCAATTTTATACTATGTGATTGCATATCCTGCTTAACTGCATTATAGTCTGTTTCTATTAGGTTTCGGCTCACGTTGTGGGATTTGTGAAAAACCTTTTTCAGGTGAACGCGGTCATATAGGTTGACCTTTAGGTGCTCGAAGGTGATTGATGACAAGACTTTTTGTTTTGTCCTTGTTCGGTAGTTCATACCGTTTGTATATGGATCATGTTGGATGTAACATGTTTTGGATTTGAAAGCATGTGTAATGTAATTTTTATGGTTGTGGAGCCAATGTATGCATGATTTATGTCTTCGAGAGAGACCATGGGTTGGTTGGTTCAACGTTTTACAAAAAGGATTTTTGATTAGATATGTTTTATTCAAACTCTTGTGCTTCGAGGGAGATCTTGGAACGGCTTATGCTAGTCTTTTAAAAAGTTATTTCTTTGTCCAAAATGGGTATTTTGTTTTAAAGGCTTGGCTTTTGGGGCCGTGACCTTAATCTCTTGGGCTACTATTTTAAATAAAATAAACTCTTGGTAGTGCATTTTGCAAATGTTTTAATCTCGTCTTGGCTTTATGGTTTTTCACCTGTTTGTGTTTGGGCGATTTTGGTAGTTGTTCGTGGGCTTTTTGTGTGACCCAGAATTTGAGGCATGACATTCCAGGTTTAGTTCCAAATAACAAAAGTGAGAATAACACATTTTGTGGAGGGCATAATATCACTTTTCTTGGCTAAATTAAATGTGAAATTTCAATAAATTTATCGATTGAAGTATTTTTTGGATATTAAGATAATTAGTTAGTAGATATATTTGGATACAATGGGGTGAGGAATTGATTTTTGAATGCATGTCAATTTTTGATAACTTTCTGGACACTACATATATTTTTGGATTAAAGATTATTTTTGAATTTTAGAGATATTTATTATTGATGATTACCTTTCAAATCTGAATATATAAATTTGATGTTGATTTGAATGGAATGTATGTGTAATGAATTTACATATTATATGTGTTTGTGATTTTTGAATGAGATTGAATGATATATTAAAGAAAAATCTAAATTATGTTTTAGCTAAATAAAAAATAAAAAAAAAATAATTTGTAAAAACAACATATATATATATATATATATATATATATATAGGTAAAGAAGAAAAGCGTCGGAAAAAGTTTAATTTACCATGAACAACACGTTTATTTGTGCTGGCAAAGTATTAAAATTAAAAATATTGTAATTATTTTTGCCGACAACTCTGACAATGGTAAAAGTGCTAAATCTACTCAATTTTTTTTGTTTTTTTTGCCGACGAACTTTGTATTTGTCGACATTGATTTTAACTTATTGGCGACGCACAATTATGTGGCCAAATCTATTACTTTTGCTAATGCAACGTATTAGTGACGCACAACTGTGTCGCCAAATCTACTACTTTCGCCGATGCATGGGGTACGCATTGGAAAAACCTTCTCTTGACATACTGTTGTCGACGGATTGGCGACGCAATATTTTTGGTCGCCAAAAACTTTTACCGACCCAATAAGGCTTTAGTCGACATCTTTGTTTGCGCCGTTGAAAGTACTTTTTGTTGTAGTTAATAATTCATTTTCTAAGTAAAATTGGTTTTAAAAGATATTATATAATATTTTAAAAAAAGTAGTGTTGACACAAAATGACAGATGAGTTGACACCTTTAACCATTTGAGCTGACTCAGTTTTTAAATAGATTGTGTCACGCCCCAAACACGGGTCATGTGAAACACCCATAAGCAACCAAATATAACGCCCAACCTGAAAATACACTCTCAATATAAAATATACATGCATTGTATATAACCGTCAAAAGACTTATATTACACGGTCTCAACACTGAAAAAACATGTAAACATACATTATACAAAAGGAACAAAAAGGAAGACTATTGATTTTTCGCCTCTCCAGCAACCCCGAATCAACCGGTGTGATCGGCACCTAAAAAATATTTCAAATCCCACACCGTGAGTCAAAACTCAGCAGAAACTAGACAAGTATGCAATATAAGCTAAACATGCTAGGAAAACGAGATGCAGTTTTTGACTCTCTTCCAAGCCATTAAAAAGATTTTCACAAGCAACGAGAAAGCGAGGATAAGAACCATTTTGACTCACAAGAGTTTTGAAAACAGTTTTTGTGTCTCGACTCACGCGGGTCGTAACAACAGTTTGAAATTGGTTTATCCATCCCGATATGCATTACATGCAATCCATGTATTTTCTCGAACTTTCACTAAGGGATCGCAGCCCCCGTCTAATGCATCTTTTCGGCCTCTCGCTGAAGGACTTCAGCCCCAACGAACGCACCTTCTCGGCCTCTCGCCGAAGGACCACATCCCCAACAAACGCACCTTCTTGGGTCCTCCCCGAAGGACCACGGCCCCAACAAACACAACTTCTCGGGTCCTCCCCGAAGGACCTCAATCCCAATGAATGCCTTGTTAACCAGGGTTAACATTCACAGAACCATATGTTCTTCTATCTCATTCCATACACGATTAATATTCACAGAACTATATGTTCATCTATCTCATTCCATACACGTATACATAACTAAATCAGGATTTAACGCATAATTCCACGTACGAACATTACGTTCCGCATAACCACGTTATACATAACGACATCAAGCCATGCAATTCATCTACACAATCCATACATAAATAAACTAGAGTTGTAAATCCACAAACTCACGTATAACTTCACATCATGACGCCACCTGCCATATAACTTAACATCCACTCACATAGACAACCAACAACCCACAGATTCACAAAAACACTACCTTCCCAAAAAGGACCACGGGCCCAACACGCCCCACATCTAACGAAGAACAAACACCACGCACCTAACCGTGCACCACACCCCCGAGGACGGCACCTAAACAAGCACCCAAGGCCACGATACGACCCTCGAAACCATAACACGACCAACAGAACCCCAAAGACAATCCAACAGTATTTCAGTCGACTAATCCCATATATCAATCAACTGAATACTATTGAAAACTAATTGGAAACCAAGGACTCAACCACCAAACCACAAACAACTAGCCTAGGAATCCAGTCGACTGAACCCCAAACCCCAGTCGACTGAAGACACACTGAAAAACAGAAAAATCAAAACAAAAGCAACTTAGTCGACTGACCTCCTAGGTTCAGTCGACTGACCTCCTAGGTTCAGTCGACTGAACCCACAAACCCAGGATCCAGTCGACTGACCCCAAGATCCAGTCGACTGATCCCACGCGAAAACAGTTCCCGAACCACTATTTCAGCCCCCTAAACCTCGAATCAACGCCTCCAAACTTTCATCCAACACACTCGGACATACACATGCCCAAATCTAACATCAAAACCTCGAAAGGAACACCCGACACCTGATTTCATCTATCGAAAATGACAAAAAATAGGTTTTTAAACCAAAACCCCATTTGAACATAAAATAGTTTTTCATGCAGTTTTAACCGATAGAAACACACACAATTACACGTAGCACCCTTATAAGATATGAGAGTTTAGGATCCTACCTCGTTGAGTTAAAAACTCATTGCCTTGAACTACGTGCAAAATCGAGTTTCGCCAGAATAAAATTTCGTCCAGATGGATGCGTAGACTACGATGCCAATAACAAGGATCAGTAGTTGGATCGTCGAAAATCGAGCCCCGGGCCCCTGAGAAATTAGAGAGGAGGCATAGTGAAAAAAGAGGAAATTTAGCTGAGAAGTTTGAAAATATCTTTTGAAAATATCTAACGCTAGATATTTATAAGCCACGAAAATATTTTTTTTTGAAACCCGCATCACAGCACCCAATGATCCCGAAAATCAACTCCGCATGCATATCTAAACCCGAACATGCATCAAAACGCATATAAACATGCTGCAATGAAAACACTAAACACGCATCGAAAAATGCCCAAAAAAAAAATAGGTCAGGGTTTCACAGATTGATACTTAAATATTCTTGAGAAAAAGATATTTTGAGTTGACCTAAATTGATATTTGAGTCGACACTTTAAGGCAAAAAACTCTTGATATTTTCAATTGTATTGACACCTTTGAGCAATTGAGTCAACACCTTAACTTGTTTTGTCTAAGATGTTTCAGGAACTTTTAAATGAGTCGACACTGGAAGACTATTGAGTCGACCCAAAAGAACTGAGACTAACTGCAGCTGGATGAGTCGACACAAACAGATTTTGAGTTAACACCAACTCTTCAAGACTCAAGTCATTCAGGTATTTTGAGTCGACACTAAAACGAAAATGAGTCAACACAAAACAACTAAGACTTTTTGCAGATTTTTGAGTATATACCACAACGAAGATGAGTCAACACAAAACAACCGAGACTTCTTATAATTTTGTGAGTCGACACAAAATAAAAAATGAGTCGACCCTATAATTCCAGTAGCCTCCTAGACAAAAGGAGTCAACATCAAAGATAACATGAGTCGACACCAAAAGGTTCTTTTGGAAAGCTGAAATATGAATTGAGTCTACACCAACGATTTTGAATCGACACCACTGTGTGGGTAAGAAGGATGCAAAAATTTGTGTCGACACCAACGAATATATGAGTCGACCCATTCACTTAAAGAACCAAACCCCAGACGATCTGTGTCGACCCAAAATAGAATTGAGTGGACACCTGCGACGAAAATTCAAATCTGGCGCCTCGTTCAACAGATGAATTTTGGCTCATTAATGCTGTTACCTACCACCAACGGTCATTGATCCTCAAGAGACTATATAAGGAGTTACTTCTCAGAGTTTTAAAAAAATTAGAGTTTCAAATCTACTGTTTTATTGGTTGAATCAAGAGATCAAATCTTCAAGTTTTCATTTATTGCTCCTTAACTCTTTCAGCAAAATCTCATCTTTTTGTATTCATTTATTTCCAATCATTTGTAAAGAGAGTAAGTGTGTATCTCATTAAATACTACATTTATTGTACTTAGGGGTGAGTCACCCTTGATCCTTTGAGTGAGTGAGTGATACTCTTCAAAGAAGAGCTCAAGAGTGATTAGAAGAAAACATGGGTTGTTTTCGATGGATCATCTTGATGCTGTAAAAGGTTTTGAATGCGCATGTGAAGTATTTTATTTTAGTGAAAATTTTCAAGGAGAGTCTTGAGCAGTGGACGTAGGGTTGAAAAAAATCGACCTACTATAAATTTTGGTGTCCGTTTCATTTTCTCTCCCTTATCTCTTTAATTTTCTTCTTTCTCTAGTTCTTGATATACTTTCTATATTTACTTATGAAATTAAAAAGTTTTGAATTTTTTTTAAAAAATTGTTATTATTATTTTTAAAAGTCAATTCACCCCTCTTTTAAATTGTCTAGGACTAACATGGTTAAAACTAGAAAGATTCTAACACCCATATGAGGAATTGCATCTTTTTCTTACCTTAAAAACAAATGCTCATATGCTTTTGGTAGCCTGAGAATGTCCAAGACGAATCTGCAAACTCTATCTGCCTTTTCTTTCCAATATAAAAGGGCAAAAAATTCAGAAGATGATACGGGCTCTATATCTATAAGGCCTTTTCTGATTTAGACTATTGTATATGAACCTTAAAAATAATTTTTATTAAAAAATTCTTAAAATACTATTATTTATTAGTGTTACAAATAAAATAGGTTAGATAACTTTTGGTCAAATTAACTAAAAACACCTATCAGCTAGAATCCTCTAAATAAAGGTGAGATCGCTCTATACTCCTAATTAGTCTATATTATTTTGTTTATTTCAGAATATATAGTTTTTTTGTGTGTATTTTTTCAAAATATTTAGCAATTGCTTTTGTTGCAAATTATTTCACTCAAAGCTTAATACAAGTCAACTAGCTAATGAAGGAACCATAGATTGGAAAACTCTAAAGCCTAGTTTGGTAACGTTTATGTTTACCCTTTTGTTTTAAAATTTTTTGTAAATTGTAAAAACATGTTTCATAATTATTTTTGTTTTTCAAAACTATAAACAATTTATAAAATTTATTAAATTCTTGAAAATAGAAAAATATATATTTTTACTTATTTTATATATAAATTTTTTTTCTATCTTTCTTCCTCCATCACCTTTAGCCACCAAATTTGATCACTACTTTCGACTATTGCTTCCAACCGTCATATTTGACCATTGCTTCCGACCATCACATTCGACTATCCAATTACCACATACGACACTGTCTCTGACCACTAATTTCGACTACTATCACTTTTTGTTACCATCATCGGCTAATATTTTCGGTCACCACTTTTGACTACTACATTTGTTCACAACCTATAACCACCATTTCTCAAATATTTATGTGCTACATATGTTTTTTTTTGTTTTTATTAGTTTTATAATAATAAACAAAAAATATATTTTTTATTTTTTATAAATAAAAAAAATAAAAAAACTGTAAATGTTACCAACTGTGACCTAAGTACTTGAGTTGATTTAAAAATTAAAAATAAGATTGCAACTTAAAAAAGGACTACGAGGACCAATTAACCAGATAAAGAATATTAGAATGTTATCAATTGAAACTTAACCAAATTATCAATGTTATGAATGGAAAAATACATATTAGGAAAACTTGATTATAAAATTTTAATTAATAATTTTATATTTTTTCAAAATCAAAAAACAAATTTAAAAAACATTTGCTTAAAATCTTACCTAAAAACATCTCCAACAAGTCCTCTAAAAAAAACTTGTTGACTAAAATAGCAAACTAAAATTTTGATAACTCCTACCGGTCTTCTATAATACTAGCTATTTTCTGAAAGTTATGTTTCGCTGGCTATTTTTGACTAGCCAAAATGGCTCGCTATCCCTTCTACTCTGCACTGTTCATTGTCTTCCTCCAACTTGTTCGTGTATCTTGTTCATGGAAGTGATTCCTCATTCATCTTAGAATCACCAAAGAAATCAATGTCGATCTTGTTCAGTTCTGTCGTTCTTGTTCATGGCAAAGAAAAATTATTGGTGAAGAGTGAATTTGTGGAGAAAAATTGTTCGTGGATGGTGGAGTGGACTGTGGATCTGAGTTTATATATATATATATATATATATATATATATAAAAGCATTGTTTTTTTTGAAGGGATAAAAGCATTATTTTACTAAAGCACTATATATAAATTTGGGGTTGAATTGTTTTGGAATTTGTTTTATAAAAATGAAAAAAGAGAAATAGAAAAAAATACTAGAATACTTTAAAAACTTACACATTTTTTTTAAAATCTATTAAGTTAGTTTAAATAAATAGTTAAATAGAGAGTAGTGTTGAAGTAAATACTTAAAAAAGTGATTAGCTAAAATAAAGAGTGTTTTTTGTTATATTTTGATTAACTATTTTACAAAATGGTGTTGGTAAAAAAGATGATTTGACATGTTAACTCTTTTCTCTTTTTATGGTTCAACAACATGCAAATCTCTCTCTCAATGCTACTATGTACATGGGTGTAATTTTGGCCTAAGCTTGGCGGGTTGGTGCTAAATTTTCGGACCGAATTAGATTGGGTTTTTTTTTTCCAAGGATCCGCCCAAGTCTTAGGGGCACCGGGCTCGGGCTCAGGTTCGGGCCTCAGGCCAGGGTTTTAGACGTGCCACGGGTGGGATTTCAAATATTTTTTTGCATTTTTTTTTATTTTTTGTTTTTTTTGTTTAACTTATATATGTTTTTAATTTTATTACTTTCATAATTATTTAGTTTATAAATTTATAATATAATGTTAGTTTACTACTTTATTAGTTATTATTTATTAGTTTATTATTTACTTATTATTATGATGTTATATCTTATTGGTTTATAAGTTTATTAGTTCATACTTAATAGTTTATATTAGTTTATATGTTTATAAGTTTATAATGTATTATTAATTTATTAGACTATTTAAGTTCATTAGTCTTTATAGTTTATAGTTTTTTATTAGTTATTAAGTTATTAAATTATTAGTTTATTATATAAGTTTATATTTTATTTGTTTATTAGTTTTGAAGTTGATAATTTTTAAGTTTATAGCTTAAAAGTTTATTATTACTTTACAAGTTTATAGTTTATAAATTTATATTATTAATTTATTATAAGTTTAATAGTTTACTTATTGTAAGATTATTTTTAATTTGTAAGTTTATAGTTTATATTATTATAAATTTATAAGTTTATAATGTATCATTAATTTACTAGTTTATTATTTATTATAAATTTATTATATCTTATAAGTTTATTATTAAATGCAATTAAGTTTGAACAATTGAAATAATAAAATGCAAGTAAAAAAGGCAGGTCAAGGAGCGGGCTAAAGTGGCGGTGCCAACGGGCCGAGCCTCGAGCTTAGACGGGGTAAGCCTAGGTTCGAAAATCCTATGTCCAGACTCATGTTGGGCTCTAGCTTTAACCGGACCGTGCTTAACTCGCGCTTAACTCGCATAGTACTAGGCTTTGGGAGGATCTCGAGCCAAAATTACGCCCTAGTTTATAGTTTATTATTAGTTATTAAGTTATTAAATTATTAGTTTATTATATAAATTTATACTTTATTTATTTATTAGTTATTAAGATCGAAAAATTGATGAATAGTTAAATTTATAGGCCGTTTACTGTTTTTCATCTAGTATAAGATTTTTTAATGAGTGAAATCCATCCGCATAAAAATTTTAACGCGCAAGATCCATTTAGGACAAAAATACCTTAGAACAAATAAATTTATCTGTGCATTTTCAAAACATGTATGAAGAATACAGATAAATTTATCTATCTTTTATTGAAAGTATATGTAAAGAACACAGATAAATTTATTTGTATTATTAAAAGCACATATAAAGAACACATATAAATTTATCTGTACCTTTTCAAAACATGTTTAAAGAACACAAATAAATTTATTTGTATTATTGAAAGCAAATATAAATAACATATATAAATTTATCTGTACCTTTTCAAAATATGTATAAATTTATTTGTCTTTTATTGAAAGCACATGTAAAGAATATAGATAAATTTATCTATTTTATTGAAAATACGTATAAAGAATACAGATAAATTTATCTATACTTTTTCAAAACTGTTAGCCCAAGGGCTTCTTTAATTGATTTTGATGATTTTCATAATTCATTTTCTATAAATAATCGTCTTTAATTG
>JAUMHN010411137.1:3416-14399 GCA_032360265.1 Heliamphora ciliata
AGAAAAGGCAACATTAATGGTGCAAAATGGAACATAGGTAATCAATCTAGAATTAGGCAGAATATTTCAAAATTCTAAAATTTAGAGAACGGTGAGGATAGAATAAACTCAGATAAACTAAAGGCCAAGTTTGTTGTGATGGGTAAGCTATGTTACATGGATTTGGGTATGAGTTTCGAGTACGAGTATGTGTCTAAGCGCCAGATTAATCTAATTCTCATATCAAGGATACTCGGACATGGCAAAATATATATGCTTTTTAATATTTTTTCTATTTTCTAGAATAAATTATATTTACAAGATTTCATAGAACATTTCACACAAAATATAAGAATTCATGCATAGTCCTATAGTAAACTTGAAATACTAAAATAAGCTTTCTAGAAGAATGCCCAACTAAACATGTCGAACACATATCTCATACACTTATCCAAATGTAGAGAGTGTGACACATGTACTTTAGACATTTAGAAGAGTCCATATAACATAGTGGGTAAGCACTCCGAATTAAACTAAAAAAATACGTGAGGCCTACCATTTCAAAATTTATCTTCTTTAAATTAATAGGCAATCCTACATTTGTCTGCGCCGAATTGGACGATTAATCCCTCATAAGAGATATTAATAGACCGGCATAAGGTGCATTATTTATCTTATACTCCCTCGATATAAGTCGTTCCTCCAAATTATCTTCTCTGCTTATCTAATGGCCAAAAAAATTATCTAACTCTCATCTCATTATTGATCTCATTTTAAACAAATATGATATAAATAACACCATTGTATATATAGTCTCATTCATTCTCCCATGGTATTTTAAATAAATAAATAAATAAAAAGATGTAGCGCTATAGTATAACTGTTTCTTCCATCCTTACCAATCCAATTCCATACAACAAACATGGTCTAACATGACCAAAAAGTATAGTTCAAGATATAGGCCAATAAAGTAGTATCCAAATCAAGCAAAACTTGGGAAGATATCACATCTTCCTTCTTCCCCTCCCTAAATATCCTTGAAATACTAAATATGCTTCCTAAAAGAATGTCTAACTAAATATATCAGACACATATCTCGTACACTTATCTAAGCATAGAGTGTCTAACACAGGTACTTTATACATCTAAAAGAGTTCATGTAACATAGTGAATAAGCACTTCGAATTGTACTAAAAAAACACGCGAGGCCCACCATCTCAAATTTTGTCTCCTTTAATAGGCAATCTTGCATTTGTTTATGCCGAATTGGATGATTAATCCCTTCATAAGACGCCGAATTGAACGATTAATCCCTTATATACTCCTTTGGTATTATTTGTTCATTTTCTCCAAATTATCTTCCCTGGTTATCCAATGGCCAAAAATAATTCTTTATTTCATTATTGATCTCATTTAAAACAAATATGACATAAATAATACCACGGTATATATAGTCCCATCCATTATCTCATGGTATTAAGAAAAAGGATGTATGGCATACAGTATTACTTTTTCTCTCATCTTTACGAATCTAATTCCATGCAACAAACATGGTCCAACATGACCAGCAAGTATAGTTCGAGATATTGGCCAATAATGTAGCATCCAAATCAAGCAAAACACGACAAGATGCCACGTCTTCCTTCTTCCCCTCCTCCCTACCTACTGCACCACCACCCATGCAGAACATCCTTACTCACCATTCCTTTAAAAACCCGAAAGGCTCCAAATAAAGCAAGAACCAATTCCCAAAATTCTGTGGCAACCACACAATAAGCGAGTGGAGAATGGACTCTTCATCCTTCTTGAACATGCAACACCAGTTTGTTAAAACATGTCTTTCTCTTAAGTAGATACGCAACATATGCACATCCAACGAAGGACAATACATTGTGTTTCACAAAAACATGCCTTCCCATTATACTCAAAAATTTTGGAAGTTCCTTTTTTGAATGTCAAAAGAGAATATTCTATGATTTCTAAACCATCTAGTTAGTGGCATTTGAAACCACATCTTGTGAGGAAGGCGAATGTCTTCCCAACTCGGCGATGCAATAACGTCTTTGTATGATAATTGTTGGATAATATGCGCAAGAATTAATCTACTTTAGCCTCTTTGGTATACACAAATTGTTTAACACTTTAACATCATTTTTTTTATAATTTATCCTAAATCTTACAATTTCCAATTCAATTCATGATTCGCAAAAATCAGGATTTTGATACAAGGTATGATTCTCAATTTGAGAACGATGAACTAAAGTATAATAAACACTATTTTCTCGATCTCCCGTGTCAAAATATAGCAAAGAAAATACAAGACTCACTTTATCTCTCAGCTGTTGTTTTCTCTCTGCTCTTTCTGCTGCATTAACTGCTTCTCGCTCAGCTGCACCATAAACAAGCACACATAAACTTTTAAAATCAAAAAGTGAATTACAAGCATATTAATATTTAAAAAATGGACAACTCAAAAACAAATAACGAGGTGAAAATTAGTAGGTGGTTTGACTAAAAAAATATAGAAACAAATAAGGAAACATGTATTCAATCAAATTGAACCAAAACACTATATCCTCCCTAATCAGATCACGAAAACAAAGTCAATTCTAAAAATCACACAAGCATGCAAAATCCATAAAGTACCTTTCAAGTCTGGTTTCCTTTCCACTTTTGTCCGGTTCAATCTATTCACTATCTCATTTATTCGCTTCTCCACCCTCACAGTGCGGACCTAAGCAGGTCCCCAATATCAGAGACAGATCTATCTCCCACATAGACAAAATACAAAGGAGGACCATGCAAGTTAGGGTGCACAATATTCAACCAAATTGAACCACAAAAGCTCACCATTTTTGAATTGTGGAAGCCAACTTGGCCCACATCCATAGAAGCAGTCTTCTTCAAGTTGTGCCATGGTGTGTAAACAACATCAACATTATTCACCTTGTTTCCTGCCACATAAAAAACTGTCAAATAAATATTTTACCATATTGCCAGAGGATAACCTAATGCAGAGCATGCAAAAGACAACTTTTAAATTGCAGTCATAATGTATGTGCATGTGTGTCCATATGTACAAACACATTTTTAAATTGCAGTGCGTTTGTAATGAAGAATCTAACCCCAATGGCCAAAAAACTGAGGAAAAACAAGCAACAAACCTTGGATCTAATCCCATTCTTGTATTTTGAAACCATAAGTTTAAGACTTGAACTCAAGAGTTATTCTTTTTTACTTATTTGCATAGCTATTTGTTTTATTGATTTTTGTTTCGGTGATCCTTTAATTTCTCTTTTCTTTAATTTCTTTCCCCCCTTGGAGTGTTAAAATTGGTATATTTAACCCCATTTTTTCACATGTTGCAAGCAAGCTGTAGAGGCTTGTAGCAAGAGGAACAATGTAACACGAAGTGCCCTCGCACTACAGGTGCAACTCTTTAAAAATAAATCAAATATATCATTACATATAGATGTCACAAAACCGTCTTCACCAAATGAAAAAATTAAAAAAAAACAAAAAAACAAAAAACAAACTAAGGAAATAGAGAAGATTTTCCAACTAGAAGAGTGGCACTCACATTGTGCGTGACACAACTATGAGGAAAAGTAAGAAAGTGGGGCAGGAGAAGGAAGTCGAAATCAATTAATGCTAGGAAGATGGAAAAGAATAAGGAAGTGTGAAGTGTTCCATTAATAACACTCAAAATTTATTTGCATAATTTTAAGGTCAAGATAAACTGAAAACAAAACTGCTCCAGCGTATAAGATCATAAAAATAGATGAAGATAAAGTAAGAAATCACTTTCCTAAATGAAAGAACTTAGAAGCATCAGTGAACATGGGTGGTGGTGATGTGGTTGAGCGTAGGATGTTGCATGTTTCCATCTTCAGAGGAATATAATCAATTGAAACTTCCTTGGCACTCAATACTTTAATTAAAGGAGCAACTAGTGACTATTTACGCTTAAACCAAAAAAAAAATAGTCATTGAAGCATTTGCCTTGAATAGAATTTGCTTTGACTAGTTGAGCACAATCTTCCAAAAGGCCTTCAGATATATCATCAATTGTCTGACCCTTGTGCAGTCTCACATAAACATGGGCTGAAGACATTTTATCCACATGAAACCTGCAGTGCAATGACACAGTTATGTTCTCATACTACTAAAAAGATAAGATGACAATATGCATCAAAAACTAAGTACAGGCTCCCTATCTTGGACACACATCGAATATACACACGACCTAGACCCCTAACAACTGAATCACATGAATATTACCTAGAGGTGTTTTGTGTGAAAAAAAGATGGCTCAACATAGCAACATATACCAGTAAAAAGTAGTAAGCAAAAATCGTTATAGCAATCTTAATTATAGAAGGCCATTAGCTGGAAAGAAACTCTGCATAAAACAAAGATTATGGTCAAAACTTAAAAAGATCTAAGCCACGAAGAATATAAATTTCCAGAACAATGTCAATCCACCTCACAGCTATCTTGAAACAAAATCCATGAGATCTTTGAGCCCCAAAGGGTTTGAAGCGCAACCACCTGTCCACCATCGCACAGTCCACTACAAAGTGGCGCTCATTTTACCAGGGATTTACAATATTTGATTGATCATAATCTGTATATTCCATTTACTATAGAAGTGACCGGAGAATTCAATAGAGGAATGTTTCCAATAAAAAAAATGGAATGGGCAAATTACAGTGACCTGCCCCGAGGTTTTTGATAATTTCAAATACCTCTTTAAGTTTCTAAAATGACTCTGACATCCCTTCTGTTTTAGTTGACAGTATCACATTCCTCCCTCCCTCCCTCCCTCCCTCCCCTCCCTCCCTCTCCCCCCACCGCTCCTCAACTCTTCTCTCTATGAAACCCAATCAACCTATCATAACGAACCTAACCTTCTCAATGAACAATGGCTTACATTGAAGAAGCATCCAAGGATCAAGATATCAATCAATAAACATGTGTTTAATGTTTTTCCAAAACCCATTTCGAATTTTGTACTAGCAATGCAAGAGGGAGTTAGTTTTTGCAACAACTATGGCAGTGAAGTTCAATATCAGGTAACAGTCGATATCAAATTATCATTCAAAAATAAGAGAAGGAAAGAGAGGGGGGAAGATAGAGTACATCAGTATTTTATAGAACAATGAAGTTTCAAGCACATTCTATCATGTTACAGGCTTCAGATAACCTTACTAGATTGGGTGTAGCAGTGCTAAGAATGGAAAGTGGAGATGTGATACAGGTAGACTTGTCATGGAAATGTGATGAAAAAATAAAATATATAGGTGTTGGATCTATTATAGGACAATATTGCTGGATAAGATGTATTAGGGGTAAAAAGGTACAAGCACGGCTTTTGTTAACAGGGGTTACCCGACAAATCTAAGAAGAGATGTCATTGTTATTTCAGAAGTTTAAGGGGAGGTTCATGAAATTTCATGAACCTCAAAGGAGGTTAGTGTAATTTACCCATTTTGACTTTATAGACTATTTTTCTAAAAGTAAAACTAACCTTTATTAAGAAGCAGGGGGCCACCACCAATCCATACAAAGAGGATGTTTGTCAAAACTTCTTAAGGCAGCTTTTAGCTTTTTATTTCTGAAGTCTGTGCCAGTTTGTCACGACCTCTCTTTTCTACTTATGTGCCAAAATCCTTTTATTTTTGTGCTTTTATTTTTTGCTGTTCAATAATCAACCTTTATCAACACGTCAGGGTAGCCCCGCGGTTAAGTAGCAATGTAAGCGGTTCGGTTCGGTCAGGATTTAGAGAGAATCTCAAGCAAAACCAATCATGTTGGTTTTGCACTCTCACCAACCGAAACTGACCAAGCAATACCACTAACCAAAACAGACCATTTCGTATTGTGCCGATTCGATTTGGATCAATGTTGTCAGCTTGGGATTACTGCATTTGGGTTGATGAAAATAGAATTCTCAAAAAGAAAGGTTGAGATTAGAGAGGGGAAGATCATGCATGATCCATCATAACCAGAAACATCCTACTCACAGCTTCCACATATGCTCATCCCTAACCGCTCTATTAATCATCCTACTCACAGCTTCCATGATCCATCATAACCACAAACAAAGATAAGGGCAAGGGACCCCTGCCTTAAACCCCTCAAACTCGCAAAAAACTCTTGGGAACACCATTAACTAGAATAGAGAACTTGACCGTAGACATGCAGAAATAGATCCACCAGACCTTCTATCTCCACGTATAACCAAAGGCCATCCTCCTCAAAATATAGAGGAGAAAATCCCAATTAACATGATCATATGCCTTCTTGAGATCCAACATTTAGATAATATCAGGCTCCTTTCTATAAACCCTGGAGTCAACACATTTATTAGCAATCAAAACTACATCCAAAATCTGTTTACCCCCAACAAGGCATTTTGAGACTATGAAATAACCTTACCAGGCATCTCTCAAAGCCTTTGAGCAAACAACTTTGCAATCAATTTATAGCCAAAACCCATCAAGTTAAAAGGCCTAAAATCCTTAAGATCAACCACACCTCCTTTATTAGGTGCTAAAGAAATGAAGGAGGTATTAATGCTTCTTAGAACTCCCTTGAATCATGAAAACACAAAATAATAGCCATGGGGTTCCCCCTTAACAACACCCTACCACTTTTGGAAGCCAACTGACTAATAAGGAAGCCATCTGGACCTAGAGTCTTATCCCCATGAAGACACTTAACAGCCTCAGCCACCTCCTCAGCAAACAGCCTCTCAAACCTCAAATGATCATCCTAATCAATGAAAGCAAAATCAAGATTATCAAGAATCAATCTACACACCTCCTGCTCAGAATAGAAGCTCGGGTAGAAGCTGACTATACTAGTGGAAACCGTCCCCTCCATCTTCTCTACCCCATCAACAACCATGCTCAAAATATAGTTAGCTCTTCTACGTGCATTAGTCATCCGATGCAAGAACCAAGAATTATAATCCCTCTCTTTGAGCTAAGGGTAGCAATCCCAATGCCTCCAACTAATTTCTTCTAATAAAAAGTGTCTCCAACTGCTTCACCACCCTACGCACCTTTTCAGCATGAGACAAACCTTCTCTCGCCTACTTCACTCATCCAGTTATCTAATGTCCTCCAGTAATCTTCAGATTGTCACCTCTACCCTTCCCAGATCTTCTTTGTTCCACAATTCAGATTCTCCTTCAACAATGTCAACTTCTTATCAAGGCAAAAACTCATACCACCATTCACATAATAACCATCCCACCATTGTTACACCCTCTCCACAAAACCCTCCTCACTAATCCACAAGTTCTCAAAAGTGGCTTCGATAAAGACCCTCACAATCGAGAAAGCTGGGCACATTATAAAAAATTAGCCTAGGAAGGCAAGTTTAGCATAAATTCGAAAAGTGCTTCCAATTTGGATTAATCAAAAATCTATCAATTTGGACATTGCGCGACTATTACGCCCAGTGAACCTACCACCTCCCTCAAAGGAAAATCAACGAAAGACTCCTCATAAATTAACTTCGAGAAGCCTCTCATAGCACTGCTAATAAAATAAACTGCCCGACCTATTATTAGGGAATCTGATTACATTAAAATCACCTCCCACACGGCAAGAAGAACTTTAAGAAGATGATTCAGAAGAAAGTTCCTTCCAGAGGCTCACCCTATCACCAAAATTTACAGACCGTAGACACCAAATAATGCCCATGTGAAGCCATCCTCAACATTGCTGATAGGTAAGAGACTAAAAAGGAGCCAATACACACCTTCTTCAACAAAACCCTATAAAGGCTATAATCCCACATTAGTAGAATACCCTTATCGTGCACTGAGTCACCAAGCACGCCCACTTGACCCTCTAGCCACCCCCAAAGAGATTTCACCACTGCACCCGACATATTCTTCATCTTGGTCTCCTACACAACGCGTCAAGTCCCCTTTTCGCTTCCTCAAAACTCTGAATTGCGCTTCTTTTATTATGATCGTTCAAACCTCTCCCATTCCAAGAAATAATTCTAAGCTTCATAAGACTCCACAAGAGTAATGGTACCTCCACTGTTCCACCAAGAACCTTCATCGCCTCCTTCCTACTACTAGAAGCATAGTTGATACAACATTCCAAATTCTTCAACTTCCCCAACTAGGTATGAACAAGGACTTGGCCCCGCCTTCTTCACTTGCCCTTTGATCTAAGTCCTCCAAATCTTCTCAATATGTACAAAAGTTGGAGCACTTGGCCTTCATACCCTTCATAAGTTACGCCTAATTACCCCCCAACAAGCCCTTGATTTTTCTAAGGACCCAAGCAGACACTTCATCGCCTCGACCCAAGCAAACACTTTCGCCTGCCTCCAACTCATTATCCTAAATAAGATGAGAGACTGAAATAAATCAAGGCCACTCCCCTGACTAGATATGAACAAAGACTAGGCCCCGTCTTCTTCACTTTCCCTTTGATCTAAGTCCTCCCGTTCTTCTCAATATGTATAAAAGTCGCATCACTTGTCTTCATGAATCATAACCTTCATAAGTTGCGCCTACTTGCTCCCTCATGTCCTTGATTTTTCGAAGGGCCCAACCAGACACTTCATCCTCTGCCTCTAACTCATTATCCTGAATAACATGAGACTGAAATAACTCAAGGCCACTCCCTTCATCAAGAGCAAACACAACAATGGGATTACATTCCCAAGGACTATATTCCCCAAACCCCCTCCACCAACCCATCCTTAGCTCCCCCCAACTCCATGCCTGACAATGGTACCAAGCCCACAGACCCAGACTCCCTCATCACCTCCCTCTAGTAACCCACTGTAGCAAACCCTAGATGGGTTGTAAGCCATCATGTTCAGCTCACGAGGCCCATCACCAACATGACCCGCAAATCCATCCCTAATCCTAGAGCCACCAGAAATCTCACCTGAGCCCGAGAACGCCTTCACAACCCCAGCTCACAAGACCCACACTCATCCATCATCTTCTTAGCATTAAAACTACCTATATCTAAGGATATTGATCATTATGTAACGAATCAATCAATACGTAATGGTTTTCGAAGATAAAGATTCGGTTACGCAACAAAACGTTAGTGATGCAAAAATTGATAGGCATATTGACCGATATAACGATTGTGAATTACGTATCAGTACCATATTGGTACGCATCGACCGATACGCTTGTTACGAACATCATTACACAACAAGAACTTGAAGAAGAAAATTCTATCACACACTTTTTTCACATTTTCTTCTATTATACACCCTTTCGTGTGCTATTTTTTTTCTTTTTGTTGATTTCCTCTTTCAAAAGAAAATCCTTCCTTTTTGTTTATTTCTAATGTCCGTTGTTATGGTACTTATATCATTACAACAACAAATATTTGGTTTAATTTACTTTATAATCATGAGTTACTTATTTTGATAGTATTTTTTATATCCTAAGTAGTGATATTTTTATACCATACAAACATAGCAATGGAGGAGAGTTCAACTCTAATGCTTCGTGGAAGTATTTCATAGACCATGGAATTAATCATCAATCAGACCACATTTTATTTGTCTTAAAACTAGTACAAGATTCGGAGTTCGTTTGGCAATCGTCTTTAAGCCGACTTTTTGGCTTTAAGCCATTTCAAATCAAAAAGCCAAAAAGTTCGTTTAGTTGGGATATGCGTAGTTTTTAAGCCAAAGGCTTAAAATGGCTTTAAGCCAAAAGGAAAAAAGTTTTGTTTAAAGTTGTTATAATTTTTTAAATTTTATTTTTAAATAATTTTATATTCAATATAAATCTTGTTTGATAGATTTTGACAAGTAGATTTTAAATATATAATTTTTATAAAAAATGAATACGTATAAAAAAGTTATGATATCTTTAAAAAAATAAAATAAATTATGTAAAAACAAAAAAGGCTAAAAACCTTTGAGTTAAAAAACAAGGCTTTTTGACTTTTTGGACTTTTAAGCAAAAAGGAAAAAAGCCAATTTTAAGTCGGTTACCAAATGAGGACTTGATATTGGTTTACAAAATAAGTTTTAGATGTCAAAATATTATTTTTCAAATAGTATATTTTGGGTGTAAAAATATTGATTAAAAATCAATACAAACATTCTAGTTGTTATAAATAAAGTTATACTATACTTATCAAAAAAAATATAAAATTATAATATGTTTATCAATGAGTTTTATGACATTTGCTAGTGCTTAAAAAAGATCACGAGCGCGGTTTTTGATTCCTATTATACATTAACTGATGCTTTCAATACCTATTACATGCAATTGCAACCGTTAGGTTAGCAGATACCTCACTTTAAAACCATGCCTACAACCCTCCCATCCTTTACCAAATCATTTGCGGCATCGTCACAACCCAAAACAAAACCTGACAAAATTACTGCAAGTTCGAAGAGAGGGGCCGAAGGAAAGCATACCTAGCCTTCAGTTTGACAAGGAAAGATACCAGGCCAAACCTATTGGCTAACGGCGGTTGTTGTCACCTAGATCACCACCATCAATACCAGCCGTCACCACGTGGGTCAATGGCCACACATAGCTTCGAGACGAAAGGCTAGCTTCCCCTGATCCACACAAAGCCACAAACACTGCCTAGCCACCAGACAAAGACGCTAAAGCCCCCACACGATCCCAACTTCCAAGGAATGATGGGATCCCATCTTCCCAAACCTTTTTACCTTAAGGCCAGAAAAGTTGGGTTGGGCCGCCTTTGAACTCCTCCACAAGTCCATCTCCAACCTAGGCTTCTCTCTGGCATTAAAATGTTTGAGCTTCCTACTCTTAGGTTCACTGCCCAATAATAACTGCTCAGATTTGACAAAGTTGAAGCAACGCGAAGAATAGCTTTGCCACAAGTTGCAAAGCTGAGGACACACAACCGCTACATACCCCTACCACTGGGCCCTCCTCTCATTCTTAATTCAATAACCTCCTCACATCTTCTCCCACGTAGGTCCTTTGTTTGCATCTCCTCACCTAACCACCAA